>JABFQM010000205.1:0-45885 GCA_022816865.1 Zelostemma sp. ZL-2020 | reverse complement strand
GCGCTTCGATAACGGCAGATTCTTGATTTCCATAAGCTCCTCCTAAAAATTCAAAAAAAATTATTTAAAAAAAAACACGAAAAAAAAAAAAAATTTTTTTCTGGTTCGTTTAAAAACCAAAAAAAGTCCAAAATTCTCACCCTCGTGTACTGGCATTGCGACCTAGACCGCCCCACCTCCAGGATCGAGGCATCCATAACTTCACCGGCCACGGACAACGAGATAATTGCATCATCGCCTGGAAAATTTCAAAAATTCATTCATATTTCAAAAATTTTCCGTTTTTGAAAAAAAAACCCCCAAAAAATTCCAAAAATGTGTTTTCCCAAAAATGTATTGTTGTATTGCGTCATTGCGAATTTGGAGAACGACGAGGCCTTTTCCTATTTTTTAATGTTTTTTCATTAATTTGTAATCCACAATTACGAAAGATGCGATAACGAAAATTATTGGGATCGAAAATCACGATGATTTTGAGAAGAAGCAAATTTCTCGTGTTTTTAAACTTTAATAATTAATTTTTAATCGAAATTGTAATAAAAATAGTTAAGGACAAATCAGGAAATCCAAGTTTTCTAGTTTAAAGATTGAATTTCGATTCATTTCGAACCAGAAATTACCCAAAAAATTAATTAGTTTCGTTTTAATTAACAATCAAAATCGGAAATTCCAAATTTTCCGGAAATTCGTAATCAATGGAATTACCTTGGAATAAGTCGAACAAAACGCGAAAAAATCTCGGTTTTCCACGTGACTCGAAATATTTTCTCGGAACTGGCGATCTAAATTACACGAAATTTCATGAAACGATGCGATCGATCCGAGTAATTACCTTAAACTGACGCCGATTCACGCGTTCCACGCGCTATTGTATGTCTTACGTTTCTTACGAAACGTTTGTAAAACGCGTAGAAACCTTTTTCGTTAATGTTCTATAAATAAGTTAAACATTTTACAAAACTGATAAAATAATGATAAAATAGTTACACATCGATTATATTCCATGTAATTAGGCCACACGGCCCGTTACTACGCGGCAGTAGCTATCTAAGAACAATTAAAATTGTTTCTAAATTGTCTCCGTACAAAGGTCGTCACACCCAATGGGTAAACGTCAAACATTCTAACCAATGACCAACTCCGACGCATTTGGTTCTACCTCTGGGTCGAAATCATAAAAGTAGCGGAAGAATGCGGAGCGAGACATTCAAGAACTAGATTTCATCCTTTAAGCCTTCTTCCTCAAAAAATTAAATAAAGTAGAATTTGTAAAACGAGTTTTTCATCAAACACCTGACTTCGCCGAACCCCAACTCAACAGCGCTTTAATTACGCTTGGTCTTAACAACGCTTCCTCCAATCACAATCAATGCCACGTTCATAAATCGAACGAGAAATAAACGCGATTCAATAAACAAATCGAAAACAAAGAAATTTCACTTTGGGAATAAAGCGGAAATTCGGCCAAAACTCACCTTCGTCTTTCGTTTCAGGTTTGACACGGCCGTTAAAGACATCTTGGTCTCCGATTTGTTGTTGAAACGTGCGGGAATCGGTTGTCGTCGGTGAACGCCACGTACACACGCGCACCACTACGAATATATGAGTTACACCTACACGTTAAGTAGCTTAGTTTAGTACTGTTTAATATCACAAACGGGTTTTAGTGTAAGATCTAAAGCGAAATCGCGAGCACGAGTTTGATGAACGATCCGCGATCTCGACGTTGGAGAAGAAAAAATGAAGGACAGTGTTTACTTGGGAGGTGCGAGTTGACGCGGGTTTCGCAGACGATTGCGGACGCCGGCCGGCTCGGGTGCGATTGGTGCGAACTGCGAACGGTGGAGTCCCGGGGTGACGCGTTCTCGGTAGTGTTCACTAAACCTCGATGTTTATCGATAGTCCCATCGGTAGTCCACTATCGATAGATGTAAAAAACCTCGATAGACAGGTGCAACCACATTGGTTCATTCTCTTCGATTCTTGTCCCGCGTGACCAATCGCGTGTCCGCAATATTCAAACGTGACGATTTCTCAACGGAAAAACCTTTGAAAAGCTTGTTTTCAAACTTCGAACGTGACGTCAGTGACTATAGATATTCAGTATAGTGAAGTTTTCATAAAAAGTCCGTTTTTAAAAGCTCATGTTTAAATCGTTTATTATCGTGTCGAGTTTCAAATATTCAAAATCGTAGCCAGTGCTTTTTGACATTTTTGTGTGCTCACAGTACCTACGATAATTATTTTTCAACGACGAAATTGTTTAAACAATCAATTTGAAAATTTGGAAACTGAAAAAAAGCAATTCTTAAGACATTTTTATCGATCCAGATACATTATTAAAGATTTTTAAATAAGTTTATTGTTTAAACAATTGAAAATCGACTGAAATTTCAAACTCGTTGCATATCGCGAATGTTATAATTATTTTCGAACGATGAAATTGTTTAAACAATCAATTATGTTTGAACAAATTCGAAAATTTGGAAACTGAAAAAAATCAGTTTTTAAGACTATAACACTCTTTAATAAGAAATTCGTTTCAGCAACTGCAAAATGTTGCAAAAAAGCTTCGAAAGTAAATAATTTGGCCATTTCAAACGAGGTACAGGAAACTGCGAAAAAAAAATACAAAATAAGCAAAATACAATACTGCGATAAGTTGCAAAAAGCTGCAAAAAACTGAAAAAAATTGCAAATGGCTCAAAATGAAGAAATCAACTGCAAAAAACCGCAAAAACCTTCAAAAAAATTTTTATTCAAGAGTGTTATAGTCTTAAAAAGTGCTTTTTTCAGTTTCCAAATTTTCGAATTCATTTAAACAAACTGTTTAAACAATTTCATCGTTCGAAAATAATTATCACACTCGCGATATGCAACGATTTTGAAATGTTAGTGTTAATAATTTCCAATTATTTGAACAATAAACTCATTCATAAATTATTAATAATGTATGCCGATCGATGAAAATTTATAAATGTTTAATAACATTGCATATCGTACCATTAATCGAAAAATGTTGGCAAGACCAACATTAAAACGAGGGTAAACAAAAAAATATGTGAGGTGGTCGAAATAATCAAAAGTGTTATATTTAATTCCAACTTTATTTTAAAAAACACGTTCACTCGCTCTTACAATCAGCTGATTGTAAGTTAAACTAGTTTAACATTTATTGAAGTTTTTTATACTTACGGCTGTATTGGCATTCACTCCATTGCGTCGATGTTTTTAATATGAAAAACTATCGAGGTTTTATCGAAACTATCGATAAACTATCGATAGTAGGACTATCGAGGTTTAGTGAACACTAGTTCTCGGAAGCCCCCACCACTTTTCTTCCGTTGTTCTCTCTCGGCGATGTCGTGGCCGGCGACATCTCGCGGCGGACATTTCGATTTCGATATCTCGAAGCGCACGCTTTTTGAATCGTAAAATTTTTTGTTTTGTTCTAGTATGAAAAATTAAGGGTTTTTGTGTTTGATTATCAAAAAAAGTAATTCGGACGAAAGTTTTATTGGAAATTGCTATGAGTTGAGTAGTTTTTTGAAGATTTTGTACTTTTTGATGAAACTTTTCCGGATTTTATTAGTCCACGAAACTCCACGTATAATTACCACGATCGAACTTCACTCATGTGAGTTCGCTTGATCGTACAAGTTTATTCCAATTTTCACGATTAACGGGATCCCTAATTTGAGTAGCAAATCCAAAAATGGAATCAAGTCGGTCGCACATCATGAAGTTGACGGAACTCATAATTGGAGCTGGAAAATTTGTCGCAATTCAATCCTAAATGAAAATCTGTTATTTTTGATGATTTAATAAAGTTTCGAGTAAAAAATTATCAATTTATTTAACTGGCTCTTACAAACTAGGCTTTAAATATATAAAAGTAGATCCTTTGGTGTAACCGTCTTATCGGGCGTCGAAAACGACAACTAATTGATACAGTTAAGGAAAATATATAAACATGTTTTCAGTTTCTCGATGTTTTTTTTTTGGAAAATTGCATATTTGCGAAAAGGATACGTCGTTTGGTACGTTTCTTGTACATTATTCTGTAGCCACATTCTCGGCATCTAATTGGATCCCGAGGACGGATTTCATTATCATGGTGACATTCTAAAAACATCAATAAATTCATTATTTTCATTTCGTTTGTTTATTATTCAATATTTCAAATTCAAAATCCAACGATCGAATTATAAATACGAGAAAAGAGAAAAGTGAGGTTAGAATTGATAAAAGATTTTTTATCGTGTACTTACCACCACATATGTAGATCATAGCTTGTTTCGGGGTGGATTCTGTCTTACTCGATTCCATTTTTTGTTTTGTTACTCAAATTAGGGATCCCGTCAATCGTGAAAATTGGAATATACTTAAACGATCAAACGAACTCACTGAAGTTGGATCGTGGTAGTTGTACGCAGCATTCATGTGGTGTCGGACAAGCAGATTTCTCCCATTGAATTCCAAAATCGGATTTGTAGTTCTTCATCAGATTTGTAGATGGCGCTAGCACCAGTTTTTTTATTTCGAAACATATTATTGGAATATATTTTCAATTATACTTCATTTTCTCAGGTATTTCGTGATAAATCATAGTTTTATACCGATACAACTTGTTTTTAATACTCATTTGATTCACTTAAATCAATTTCAACAGAATTCTGTCTTACCGACAACTTCTTTTCTTTATTGTTTTAAATTCACCGCTAAAAAACAGAGAATCGCTCTCGAAAGGTATCATTTCTTTTCAATCGACAAAATTGCTGGGCAATGAAAACAGCTTGAATTTTCCGAATTCCATAAACTCGGAAAAAGAAAAATACGAAAGCGTGTTTTCCCGAAACAAATACAAAAATGTATTATATCAGATTGCAGCACGATGAGAAATTCACCGTCATTCAAAAAAAAAAGTATACGCATAGGGGTTGTGAGTGGGGAGACTCTGCCATCTGTCAATACCACGTGACCACGTTCCACATTACAATTGTCACGGAATCTCCCTCGGCAACAAAGAAGTATCTCGATGCATTCGAAAAGACTGGGTGGCTACACATCTAATTTTTATAAAATTCACTAAAGCCGCCGAAAGCATTCATGATTAATGATTCGAAAGCAAAAATGCCATCATCAATCACTAAAAAAAATTGTTTAGAAACAATTTACTCTATCATACGATTTCCTGAAAATCAAAAAAAAGTTTTCATTTCGCTTCATGAACTTGCAGCGACTTGTTGATTCTCGTTGCATTCTCATGCGCGCGCTTCATTCTTAAAAACGCGCGTTGCGTTGTTCTCCGAACGCGCGCAAAAAATTATGAAAAGGGCAACAAAACGCGAGCGAAACGACCTTAAATCCACGAACGAATCAGGTCGCGCGGCGATTCTGGCGGCATGAGACACGCGCTCTCATTGGCTCCCGCCCAGCACAAAGTGGGGCGCTTCCATTTGAAAGCCCTCGAACTCCTCGCGCGATCGTCCCGCTCTCAGAGAGCTCAGAGGGAGACCCGAATCTCCAAGCGCGTGTTTCTCACCCCCGATGCGGTGCAATTTGGCGACGTACGTCCCGCGCGCTCGGCAACTCACCGAGTAACGTCGAAGTGTCATGTGTCCAGAGGGCACTTACCGCGTTATTGCACTTTTCAGTGCTTCGCATTTGTTTACGTGATGTTGAAATTCCGGAATAACGCAATGTGAAAATCAGTGTCAGTGCGTTTTTTGTAGTAAAATAGAAAAAGAAAAGTGCGCGTTTAAAGTGAAATAAAAAAATCGAAGTAAAATGAAAATGCTGAGGCGACACAGCGTGCTCGCGACGCAGCAGACGACGATGTCGCCCTTGAGTCCTGGAGACAGCGGATACATTACGCAAAGTCCGCACTCCGCGACGCCACAGGTGCGAGCGCGGCAAAGTTCCCGGTCGCGGAATCGACCGGGTCCGTGGATTACGCCGAGAGTGCTCCGGAATCGCATCGCCAGGAACAGCCAAGGCGAGGAATCGCCCGGGGATCACGTCGAAGATGATTCTTCCCCGCGGGAATTTACGATGTCGCTTAGGAGCAGGCGACCCGGGAGTATCGGATTCCCGAACACGCCGCCGTCACCGGCGCTCGCCGACCTCGTCGAGCCGTCCATGGAGATGACGAAACTCATTCCCCAGAGTACGCCGTGGACGAAGGACAAATGTATGTTTTTTGGCTTCTTTTTTTCGGGGAGAAATGGAGGGAAAGTTTTTCAGGCTTGCCACGTTACGGCAAATTACGGAATCATGAATGATAATATTCGAAATGTCGAAATGATTGCGTTTTAACCGCGCACATTTAGTATCAATTACGTACATATGCTTTGAAAATATTTATCTGATAAAGCTGAAATGCCTTTGTCGAATGATAATATTTATGATAAAGTTCGAAATTTTATACGAGTTCTCGAAATATTCATTGAAAAATTCTCTCCGTGATTCATAAATCGACGCGATGGATCGAGAAATTTGCCGCGCTTTTCTCGAGGCTCGGAAATTTGATGAAAACTTGCAGCGAGAAAGTTTCTTCGTATTGTTTGAGGAAGTTTTTCCTCGAAAAACGCTCGGTTTTTTGCGACGCGTCAAGCGAAATTTGTCGTTCAATCGAGTCGAAACAAGTGACGCTCCGTTATGGCGC
This sequence comes from Zelostemma sp. ZL-2020, assembly GCA_022816865.1. Lineage (NCBI taxonomy): Eukaryota > Metazoa > Arthropoda > Insecta > Hymenoptera > Platygastridae > Zelostemma > Zelostemma sp. ZL-2020. The sequence continues at coordinate 39,218 of JABFQM010000205.1, read as the reverse complement.
GGCGTTTTCGAACAATAATCGAACTTCGATTTTGTTGGTTTCTTTCCCTAATTCTTCCTGCGAAGTATAGATGAGACGATAAAAACAGCAGGGTGGACCCCCGCACGTAATTCACAGGCGAGCCAATAGAAAAAAGTGTACAATGGGGCACTGCACCTCTTTAGATACGTCACTGCTGTCGTAAAAACGTGCATCGCGGAATGTTTAAGGGATTAAAAACTTCCTTCATTCTGTCGGCAAAGCCCCGAATTCTTAACAAAATCGAGGAATTCTGATAACAAAACGATATGGAGAAACTTTGGCCTCACAAATCGAAAGTTTCCTCGATACTTTTTTCCCGCGAACGTTGCGAAACGTAGGTTTTGATTCACATTAAATTAATATTAAAAGTAAATTAAATAATGGTAATTAAACGATTCATTCAATTATAAAAAATAAAATTTTATCGATAGAAAATTTCGCCATTAAAAAATGATCAAAAATTTAAAATTTTACAAATAAATAATCAAAAATCGATTAAGAGTACAAAATTGAAATTTCCCACGCATGAAATACAAAAAAACTAAAAATCCCCAATTTTCCAGTGAACGATTCTCCGACGACGAGCAGATTGGAAACGACCCAGGAAAACCGGAAGCTGAGCAGGTTGCGAATCTCGGAACACGTGAAACCGAAGACCCTAAATTTCGGTAAAGACGGACTCAAAGCGAGTCGAGCCATCCCCGACGTCACAGGTCGCGAGAACCTGGACATTCTTACGATGCTCGGAGAGAAAAGCAACCACTGGAAAATCGTTTCCAAGATCCTGGACTACCTCCCCTCCCACGATCTCTGCGCCTTCTGCATAGTCTGCAAAAGCTGGGAACGAATCTGTAAAAATAACTGCAGGGCGAACGTTCGTCGACTCTCGCACATCGTCGCTCAGCAAAGCTTCAAAGAAAACCTTACAAAGACGAGAAAAAGCAAACTGGAGGAAACGCGGACTCCGAGGAGCCCCAGGAGTCCGAGGAATAGGCTGAGGAAGGGGATGCCGCTCCAGGTCCGGAACTTGCTGAGGTCGCCGAGGAAATTCGTCCCGAGCAGTCCACCCGTGTCACCCAGTAAAGTGAAGTTTCACTCTTACGTCAAGGTGAATCGCTGTTTCTCTTCCTGAACTTCCTAGGCATCCCCGAAGACTCGAGAATTCGAAAATCATCAATTAATCAATTAATTGTACCGAATCTTTGGGGATTTCTAATGGTCATTAGTTACTATTCTATTCTAAAATTGTTTCTGTTAGAAATGGAAGTTTCGATTGTTTACAAATGTATCTGATATTTTTTAATGAATTGATTTATTAATGAGTGGTTAATTGTTGGAAAAGCGGAATCGAATCTTCAGGGAATTCTAGCGGTCGTTAATTGTTCTCACCGTCGAAGCCGAGCCTTATCAAGGAGATATACAATGTAGACTGAAAGCGAGCCGGCAACAAAGTCGAGCTTGATTCCTAATCGCCCCTTTCGCTCTCGAGCTGCATCGGTTCGCGTGAAAGAAACGCGAGTCCGGGCGTTATCGAAGCGCGCCGAGCGCGGTAATTGAATAGCAGTCGGGGTCCGATGAAATGCAACAAGCGAGTGCGTCACTCGACAAAGAGCCGAAATTCGCAAGTCACGAGGTCCGAGCGTCCCCCGCGTCGAAAGCCCTAATTAAATTCGATGGAGCTAAACGCCAGGGAAACCAAGGGCACAAATTCCTGGAGAGAATTCTCGGAAAATCGGGGCCTTCATTTTCCACGTACCTGCTGGGCACTTTTTTGGAATTCACTCTTTTGGAGTGAAAATTGCAGCGTCCACAAAACTTTTTCTGGATATTTTTCCGGAGTGAAACGTCAATTCGAAGTGCATAGGCTGCTCGAATAACATCCCGAAATGACCGGACGGGCCTGTCATGTTTTCCCCGAAAAGAGACAAATTCGTGAAGCCCGAGAACCCTCGCTCCGATTTCCTGCCCCGGTGCTCCTCCCCCTCGGAAATTAAAATGATAAGAATTCCCTGGGATTGCGCGACAGGTGCGGCGACGGAATTAGCCTCCTCCGGGAAACCGCAATTACTTTCTCGTCCTTCGACCCCTTTTTTTCGACATTACAAACAACAAACTCCGTCGAATTGTAGCAAACGTTAACGAGGGAAAAAGTAAATAAGTTCCCTCGTTTGACGAAGCGAGGGAGAAACGACGGTTGGCCAGGTGCTTCCTGAAGAGGGTGTACCGGTCAGTAACGGACGCGACCGGGAAAAGATCGACGAGCCGGAAGTCATTTCTACCCGCCTTTTTAAACGGGGGCGTCGTCGAATCAAGAAGCACTTTCCTTCCCATTTTTCACGACTTTTCGCTTCGATGTATTTTTTTCCGTTGGACCCGCGAGAAAATGCGAACTTCTCGTGACGTCGTTTCCGGCGCGCGATCTTTCGGGAATGTTTATCTCGCTTGGTAACGGGCGGACGACCTTTGACCCTTTGGGTCGAGTTGTCATTGCCGAGATAAAAATGGCCGATCTAATCTTCCGATCGCGCTGGCGATTCTTCCATCGAGTGATTTTCGACTGTAAATTAAAAAATCTTTCTTTATCTACCCCTGAATCGTTAATGAGTCGGGATTTATGGTCGGGATAATAAATTGAAACATTACGCGTTTCGGAAATCAGAGTTACGGTTTCTGGGCGTTCATTAATTTCGAGCGTTTTGGATTTTTGTTTGAATGCGATTGGGAATAAAGAAGGTGGGAAAAGGATGGAACAGCTGCATTTTTGAGCCCTCGTTTCTCGTAACTTGAAACGTCATGGGGAGGGGAATGAGAGCGGCAAACAAGAAGGAAAACAGTGAAAGGTGAAATGCAATTTAACTGCCATCTGCGGGAGTTTGCTTTCCCCTTATGAAAAACAACGTTTTTTCTTCTTTTTCGTGGTTCTTTCTTGTTTGTAACGTTTTAGATTTCGAGGACGCGATTCGTGGGAACGACGGAGATTCGATCGTTCATTTGAATTTCGCGATCTTTTATCGCCTTCGGCTAATTAATTTACCATTTTGATTAAAAAAGGTGATTTATTTTTTTTTTGATGGAATTTAAACCTTTTTTTAATTGGATAATTTTTTTTATCGTTGTTTGACTCATTTTGCGGCGAAAAAGGCTCTTGCACTTTTTTCGTAAAGTCTACCCATTTTTGGTTTTGGATTTTTGAAAATTTCAAAACCTCGAAAAGTGCGGTTTTTTGTAACTTGAGAAGACTTGATTTTTGAGAAAAACGATGAGAGGTCTTTTCAGCGAGAAATGCGGCGAAGTGTATGAAAAAAATTTTAAAAGTTAATTGTTTATCAACATTTGTTTATTAACAAATTTTTATTAACTTTTTTTTTCTTGGAATAATTTTTTTCTCATTTTTCGACTCGTTTAACGTCGAAAACCCCTCTTGCAATTTTTTCGTAAAGTCTACCCATTTTTGGTTTTGGATTTTTGAAAATTTCAAAACCTCGAAAAGTGCGGTTTTTTGTAACTTGAGAAGACTTGATTTTTGAGAAAAACGATGAGAGGTCTTTTCAGCGAGAAATGCGGCGAAGTGTATGAAAAAAATTTAAAAAGTTAATTGTTTATCAACATTTGTTTATTAACAAATTTTTATTAACTTTTTTTTTCTTGGAATAATTTTTTTCTCATTTTTCGACTCGTTTAACGTCGAAAACCCCTCTTGCAATTTTTTCCTGAAACCCGCTGTTTTTGAGGTACGAATTTTTGAAATTTCCGTAACTAAAAAACGCTCGATTTATTGCAAAAAGTCTGAAAAACCTTTCCGCGTCAAACGAGAAAAAAAAACTAATTGTATTGTGAGCAGAAAAGCGCAGAAAATCGCGCGAAACGTGATTCTCGTTTTTCGGTCGTCTCCGCATTTCAAGCGGGTGCTTTGACAAAATCTCCAATGTTTGCTCGCTCCGCTTCCGAGCGTTGCCCATCCGAGCATGAAAAATCGTCTTTTGTTCGGCCTCGGCGCGTTTTTTTTTTCAGTTTTCAGAATCGATTTTTCAAAGGGCACGCGGGCCTTTCGAAAAAGTAAATGTTTCCAAACGATCGAACCAAGATTTCTCCAAAAATCTAGCATTCGCTTTCAATTGTTTTCGATAATGGTACAAACGGAATAACTGGAATAAATGAATGATAAGCAGCATCCAGTTCCGGTGGGTCCATTACTCATGCCTTCGCGCGCAAATTCTCTCATTCCTTTCTTCTTCCACTGCGCGTGACGCGCGGGGTCGCACGCGCGAGCGAGAAGAAACGCTCCTTGTTGCTATGCAGAGCCCCCCGAAGAGAGATCGAGCGTACCCGACAACGCCCGAAGTCTCCCAGACCCTAAAGAGGGACAAAGACAGCGGCGGACGGCAACGGCAACGGCGAATTATTATTCGCGCGGGCTCGCCCAATCAGTGCGTGCGTGCGTGCGACAGCTCGCGGTGTCCTCCGTCTCTTTTCGGCAGACGCGACCCGAATACAACGACGCCCTTGTTTTTTTTACTTTCAATTTAACAATGAACAAAGGCATTTTTATTTACAATCTTTTATAGCTGTTCCTCAAATTCTGGCGTTGAATTTCTTTCGAAGGCATTCTATAAATTCTTCGATATTCGAACGTGGCGCTAAGGAGAAATCCTATCCCCCCCACCACCCGACTCAAAACAAAACCCAATGACACGCCGGGACGACCTTCCTCGCGTTCCCGCGTCATTCGAACTGGACGTTGCCGGGAGATGACGTAAGATTGTTTACTTTTCAGAATTCCCTTAGCAACAGATCGCGCGTGGATCGTCGCCGAGGACGCGCGAAATATTTGCCATTTCTCTAGAAATAACACGAAAAAGCGTGGGTGATCGCCCCCGCGGACGCGACCTGGACAATCTCGAATTATTGCGATCGCGTTAATAAGCGTTTTCGCGCGCGGCCTTGGCTCTGTTCCCACGGGGTAACGGGGTAATCGAAGCACTTCCGCTTCTTCCCGTTACGCGGCGCTCGCATTTCTCGTAACCAACGACTCGTAAAATGCTCGCGTTTACGGCAATGCACTTTTTCTTTGATTTCACGCCCACTTATTCCCAATTTCATGCCGACTTTTTCCCGCGTCTGTTTTTTACGGGAATTAGGGCGGGGTTTTTAAAAAAGTTTTTCTTCCGAACTCGACGATTCGCCGCGATAAATGTCTGATTAGGCCCCGAATTTCGTACTGTTTAACACCCAATAATTCACTCGTTCCGTAAACACCGAGATTAGCGCATTTTTTGAACCGCGATATGGAAATTAGGAGTAATTACGGGTCCCGAAAACGGCTTATCTCGGGCTTACTTTGTCGGTCGGCAAATGAGCCGTACTAGCTGTTCATGATTGCAATGCTCGCGATTATTCCTTCCCGTAAACATCGCGAAAACCGAGATGAATGAAGAGACTCCTCCTTTTTATCTTCCCGAGGTTACGCGGCTCAAACAAGCTAAATTTACGATAGGATTCTTTTTTTTTTTTAATAAAGAGCGCGATTTGGTAACAGGAAATCGTCGGGCTTTTTTTATTTGAGAAGAATCTCTTTCGGCCGCGGTAATTCATTCATGGCCGAGAATATGAATGGAGAAAACCACCGGGGAAGCGAGGAAATCGGCCGAGGAACGGTTTTTACGCTATTCAGACGCGAAATCGGTCGCAATGTGCAACCGGGTTTTGACGCTTTTGAGATCGGAATTGAAGAGCTCGAACGAAAAGGTGTTTTCTCTTTCGTGACTTCGAAGGGAAAGTACCGACATTCCAGTGTAATGACTAGGAAAATAGACCGATTTTCGGGGCTTTTCGATGAAAATTTTAATTGTTTTTAAAAGCAAAAGTATTTGTGATTTTGAGAAATTTAAAATTGCGAATTATAGAATTTGGAAAATTATTCGATTCTTTGCTGATTGCGGCCTTTTTGATGATGATTTTGCCGCGTTTTTTAGGTTTGCAATTATTCCGTTTCGCATTACTGGAAAGGAAAGTAGAGTTCCTTATTTTTCGAATGGGAAGTTCATTCTTTCGATGAAGTAACGAATTTGATGAATGTACAGTTCATGAACTGAGAGTACCGTTTCAAACTCGCCTCGAGAAAAATGTTTTTTGATACTTAGAATGTAAAATAATTTGTTCGTAACGTTTGATAAAAGTTTCGACCCGAAATTGTATTGAATTGTACATTCTTTAGATAAACTGATAAAGAAACTGGGGAAAAATTATGACTTATTAATTAATAACATTTTAAGTGCTGCGACCCAAAATTAAAATCATTAACGAATCAAACGATGTTAAGATAAGTTTATCTAAAAATATCTTGATTATATTCCATAAAAGTGGGTCATAACATTAAATAACAACATTAAATTTTGTAAGTACCTCAAAGTCCAACAAAGTTGGAAAAATGATAAAATATTTACGACAAAAACGTATCAGGATTTGAGATTTTGAATTTTTTCGTCCCCTCGTAATTGAATGACGTAACAACCCTTCCCAACCCCAGAAACAAGCCGATAAAAGCCATCGAATCCCCCTAGAAAAAAACAAACAATTTGTTTCGTTAGCGCGTTCCCGTTGATCCACGTGGCACTGTTATTGTTATTACTTCTCCCGCGTGAAACGCACGAATCGACGCTCTCCTAATCGCATGGCAACAGCGCTCCCCGAGATAAAAAGCCGCGTCCCCACAAACCCGAGCAGAAAACAAATCGAGAAAGTCTAATCGAACACGACGCTTTTCGAATAAATCGAGGCCTCCAACCGAGCGTAAACCGAGATCTTTATTCTCTATTCTCGAAATTTAATAGTATCGCGTTACCGCGCTACCTCCTTTCGAATGACCCCAAATCCAGCGGCGTTCCCTGTCAATTAAAGTCACCGGATGAACACGAAAAACATGTCAAAATTCCTCCCGGAAGAAGACGATTAATCGAGCATGATTACGACGCGATAACGAAGAAAAAGCGCGTTTCCGATTTTCGAAAGAAATCGGCGATCGGTTGCTAGGCACGGACCAGTCGCCCCCCTCTCTCTTCGAGATTCGGCGCTGTAACGGGAGTGGATTCTTCTCCCGCCCCCTCGGCCCCTCTCGAGTTACAGCCACTTCGTTTCCAAATTTTCGAATACTCCGAGCGACAGGAGCGAGTCAAGAGGAAAATTGAGTGATCTTCTTTTTTCTTTTTTCTTCGAAATTCGCTTTCCGTTTGACTGACGAGATTTCTATTTTTCAGGCCAGTCGGAGTCTCGCGCCTTGGGAACATTTGCTGCCGTGTCCGAAGTGCTCATTCGCGTCTCACGTTGACAACGAGAAGAACGTCGCCGTCTGTTCCCGGAAAAATTGCCTCATGGAATTTTGCCCCGCGTGCTTGTCGAAGACGCACATCGGGGCTTGCAAAACACCGCTGCTCGCGACGCCGACGAAGAAGCATCAGAAGCAGCTCGTTTTCGGGACCCGGCAAAGCAAAAGAAATCTGCGAAGATTGTAATTTTGTTTATTTTTAGAGGAGCATTTTTCTGTGTTCCCCCGGGGCTCCGGGGTTTGAAAGGGATTTTTTGGTGGAGGCTGCTGCGTCAGGCGGGGTGCCTGCCCTTCTTTTGTTCGGCGAACCCTTGGAAGCAGCACAAAGGGCCCTTGGAATTCTCAATCTGGATCGGCGCACCGGTGGGGCAACTTTTTTTCCTTCCATGGGTCGGGAAGACATTTCGCTTCCTTTTCTACAGTGATCCCGCGCTTTTAGAAAACGAGAAAAAACTTTGGGAAAAACATAGTGAAAACCAGCGGAGTTTTTTATTCGATGAAAATTGTAATTTATTTTTCTAAAAAAAGGAAAAAGCACTCGCGGAGGAAAATGTATTTTAAGACTTTTTGCGTTTTGCGATGAAAGTGCGAATTTGTTATGTTTAATATTTATATAAAAGGCGCTCCTAGTCTGAGCTGTTTTTAGGAATATTGATGTTAGGAAAAATCGGCAGTGAAGTATTGTGAATCGTCGTGCCATTCCAGTGTCATAACTGAACGAAAATGCCGTAGTTTCTAGAGTAATGTGTATTTTTGTAAAGGTTTAAACCATTAGACCTAACCGAAGCGAGCTTATTTATTAGCAAACAACTTTTACGAAACATGTCGCATTTTTGATGTCGGAATGTTAGAAACTACGAAGCACATGTAAATAGAGGAAAATTGTCGAGAAAAACAGCCTTGTTCAAACTTTTAGACATTCGCACAGTAAAGCATTCCAGCTCGCTCAATCGTTGTATGTTTAGATGAGAAAAATATGGCATATCATATTTGTGAAATTGTAGTTTTAAATGAGAGTGAGTACATCGAATTGTATAGCTGGTAATATTTATTTTCCGACTTTATCGGAGATTCAGCTGCGCCGTCATTTGTATTTTATCAAAGTATTACTTCCACGACGAGTCTCTCTTTTTTTGTACCAATTTCAACGCAACAACGCTCAAAATGGCCGCTGCCGTTGCGGTTCATGTAATTTAATAAATTTATTGTAATCTAGAAGAATGAATTTGCGCATTTATATCCGATAGAGTTAGAAAAATTGTCGTCAAAACTGCTTCGATTTTCACGGCTCCAGAGACTGTTTCTAGTCCCGTAAAATTGCTACGTTTGATCAAAATTTATTCCTCTTCGACGCTTCGGAGCCTTGAAGATCCGAGAGTTATGATACGATTTCCGTTCTTTCCAAACGCAAAATACTCAAATGTTATCCAAAGCTTTTGCCATGACGAATACACATAAGGTTCTGTTAAGATAAGCGAATGGAAAAAAAGAAAAAAACGTGATACCAAAAATGAATTACGAAGAAAATGGTAATTTTAAGTTTGCCGTTGGATCTGAAATTCATGTAATGCTCAACTCTACAAGTTCGTTCAACGTCGTTCAGTCAAAATACAAAATACTCGTTCATTTTTGTACCAGTTCCTGCTAATACAACAGTTTCATACGAAATTGCGTACTTAATTAAAATCCTTTTTCCACGCCAGTAATACAGATCTCTATGGCCTCGATAAAATTACCTTCGTAAATCATGCGTGTAAACTTTTGATGGAAAAAGTGTTCAATCACTCTAATGACGAATTCGAAAGAAAGAAAAAAAATATAGCGCGATTAGCGAAGGCGAACTTCGGAGAAGTCGAGCATTAATTTAACTTCTACACGGGCAATCACCTACGTCCGAACTAGTTACAACTGAGGCGTTAAATTATACTCCCTTCTTACAACTTTTTATTTGCCATTATTTTGCAACTCGATTAACCCATATATAAAAGCTCGACACAATAATCAATCAGTCCCGAGACCTCACGCGTCGCGTTCTTTGCTGCCTTTCAAAACTCAGCGATGTTCTCCGTATTTTTGTACGCCGCTTTAGCATTCTCCAACTTACACGTACGCGATTAATTTTTTATTTATTAATTCATCCGCGATTTATCAATTATCAATTTCCTTTCAGATCGCTTGCTCTGTTCCCCAAGCTCCCCCAATCATAAAACTTAAGGTACATGTATAAACCTCCTTATCTCTCCGAAAAACTAATTACAAAATTTGCAAACATCGATCTTTCGTACAGAACATAAACAAAAACATGAACATCATAAAAGTAGACGCGAAAGCGGTAGCGGTGGAGCTTATGAAGATTCTGCAGCCTTATTTAAAAGGGAGAAGAAGGGGTTTCGGAGGCGACGAGACAGGCCTGATCAACGACCTGGAGACCGCGGTTTACCCGGTGTTCGAGGATCCGTCGCGTCGTTTCTCTTCGATACTAACGTTCGCAAACGTGGCAAGCAGCCTGGACCAGATCACGAAACAATCGCTGCTTCTGGATCCCAGGAACGACGAGATGAGCGTCGAAATTCTCACCAGGAAATTAGTGGCTAACATGTTAATAGTTATACGAGAGAACGTGGCGAATAACGGCGTTTACGAAGAAGCTCCGGGCCCCGCGTACGAGCCCTATTACGGCCGTCGCTTTTTACGTCTGGACCCGCCGACCGTGCACAATTGTTAAGATATTAAAATGTAATGGCCTCGGTCGCGCAATAAAGATTTCTATGCATTGCGAAATTGTTTTTTGACTTTCGCGCAGTAACGCGAGTTTTAACGGCCTCTTTTAATCGAGTTCCCTCGAACTCCAATCACGGAACTCGTAATCCCTCGGAGCGTGACGGTTTTACGCCGTATAAAAAAGCGAGGACGAAGACTTCGGGGTTTCAGACGACGACATGTTTGCTGCCATTTCTTTCGTGGTGAGTCGAGTGCATATTCAACCCTTTGAATTTTTCATTTACGCATTTTTCCGGCTTTCGCAGATTCTGGCGCTGTCGATTTGCCAAGGCCAATCCAGGACGCCGGGATTCGCCAAACGTGCGGTGATACCGGATCAGTTGCAGCCGCTTCTCAGGCAATTGCATGCTGTCGAGGATGCTGTGACGGGCCTGAAGTACCAACTTTGGGATCTCGACATTTGCCCGAGGTCCATTTATTCCGAGGTTGTATAGCATTGAAAGGTATTCTCCGGATTGAGTTTTTTATTGGAATCTCATGCCAATGTGTAATTTAACTCGACGCATTTTCAGACGTATCGCCGAGATTTTCCGAAGCTCTGGAATCACTTCAAGAACAAATTCAACGCTGTTTTGGAAGCTTTCAAATTCCAGGGTAGACCTAGACCCCAGGAATACCCGTCGTTCTCGCGAGCCATCGAATTGCCCCTGCAGAATCAATTTTACATGCCGTCCGATGTTTGGAAACCGATGCCGAGACCCAGGAAACCCTACGACGTTTTGAACTGATCCAAGGAAGCATGAAAAAAAGCAAAAGTTTGCATACAAGTCAGGTCCGATAATTGTAAAAAAATGTTCTTTGGAATGTAAAAAACCTGTTGATTCGACGAGCGTTATTTTGCGAACGGATCCTTTTCCCGATTAAAGAGCCATGAAATTGTATTCGAGCTCGATTCGTTCTTCCCTCGCAAATCTCGATTTATGACACGCGCGCTCGTAAATCAAAGCAAAACCAAGCGATTTCTTTGTGGCGCAATTACTGATCCGTCAATGACAATGCATTTTCAATTAAAGCGTGCGCGACCCGCGCGATATATGAGCTCTTTCCTCCCGCTAATCACGACAAAACGTGCAAAACATAAAAAATGCTGGCCAGATACTCCGGATTCTTCGTAAGTGTTGACGAGCAATTTCGAAAAAAGCGCTCCCCTCAATTCTCTCGTTTCTTCCCCAAAGTTCCTGGTCCTGATCTGGCAATCCGGGACGGGAAATGCGGCGGCCCCTGCCCGAAAACCGCGCATTGAGCAGAAGCTGGAAGCGATTCTGGGAGCGCTGAAAACCATCCAGGAGATCCTGCTGAAACGTCCCACGACAATCGTCATTCCGGACCCGCCGAAAGCCACGGGCCCCTTCGGGACCGAGCCGTTGTACCCGGGCTGGTTCGAAAAATTGGTACGATTAGCTCCGAGTTATCTATAAAAAAAAAGAAAGGATTAGTTTGACGAAATTTGTCTGCAGTGGGAGCCAAAACGCAAGCCGTCGAAGCGAAAGAAGAAGAACAAAAAGAGCAAAAAGTCCAAAAAGTCTTCGAAGGAGATCGAGGAATACGTTGATTCCCGCGAAATCGAATCCAGGTTCAACTTGAACTTGAACAAGAACTTCGCCGACGTCTGGGACAGCGACGACGAGGAGTTCGGGTAAATCGTGACCTCAAAGAATTTACAGACCGACGATTGAGGCGAGCACTAAATCAAATAAGTTTTAATAAAATACATGTAACGTAAAAAGAATGCGTTTCGTTTACCTACAAAGAACAAGTCGGAGCGAGTGTGTAATAAAAACGTATTCTTTATTCTTCGTGCGGCTCATTCCGAAGACGAGGTAAGTAGAACATCGAGTTATAAAAACGCAAGCAAAAATTTCGAGTCAAAAGCAACGGAAAAGCTCGCATATAAAAATGAAGATGCTCTCTGGATCCGTTTATTATCAATCCATATCAATCGTAGTTTTATAATTCATATAATTATATGTATAAAATACAGCAATAATCATTATCGCAATCCCTGCAAAGGATAAAGAACAAGAAGAAGTAGAGGTTGAGAATCGAGTGTCGAGAGCTTGGTCGATTATTAGCTGTGTTTGTTGAAGTGTGGAGCGCCGCCGGAATTGTTCATCACTTGAATAGGAGAGGTCGGGCTGTGCGTGTGGTGCACCGGGGAGACACTGGCGTTGTTACGCCGAGGATTCGTGTTGTGGAGGCTGTGCAGGTACGACCGCTGGACCGGCTTGTGCTGCGCCAGCTGCAGCAGTGCCTCCGGTATCGTGAACCACTTCCGCTTCCGGCCTATCGCACGCGAGTCCTCCCACTCGGGCAACTCCTCCGTCACTCGCATCACCCACACTTGCGTCCTATGCTTGTGCTCCACATTCTGCTAAAACTCATCTTCCATTAGTACATACAGTCTCGTTACTTTTACACAAGGTTGCCACAATTTGTAGATTACTTTTACAAGCTTATGAATTATCGGAGGATCGATTGTTATCAAAGTAGGAATACATTTTTCGGATGCATGGCAACCCCGGTTTAAACATTTCGTTTTTCGGACAAGATTTTTGGATGGTTTGGCACCTCGAATACGCCGAGACATCGGCCGAGTTGACCCAGGACTCCGGCTTCTTCTCGGACTTCTCTCAAGGCCGTGACCGCGGGTTCTTCGTCCGGCTCGACGCCACCTCCTGGGACAATCCAGCTGTCAGGTCGCCGACTGGATGTTACCAAGAGCACCTAAAACATTCGAAAAACATTAGACTCTAAATCCAAAAAACTATTTTTTTTAATTGTCAAATTTTCCGAGTTTTCGAAAAAATTTTGTACGATCTTTGGGAATCTTCTCGTGTCATTTCGCGTAATAAATTTTATAAATAATTAGAGAAAAAAAGTAGCGAATAAAAATTCGGCGACGTGTTAGTTTATGCTTCGGCAAAATCGAGTAGCGAATATTTTTGAGGTTATGTGCGCTCGATTGTTGACAGCGCGGGGTGTAAACAGATTGACGATTTAAATACTTAATTTGCCAATTAAGGCAGCAGTGGTGCGCAATTAATGTTACCAAGGGCAAAACCAGCATTTCAGTTATTTTCGCGTTTCTTACTTCAATTTTTAATAAACTTTTTGACAGCAAATCAATGTGTCAAGTTAAATTTAGAAATCGCTCCGATTAAGCTGTAATAATCCAAGCAGATCTTGCAAATTTCCCTGTAAGACAACTTTATAGAAAATTACGTAATTAGAAGCGAAAATATGAAAGTACAGTAATTTATGAATTAATTAATAACTGAAGTAATTGCACATTTTGATTCATTTTTATTTTTTCGTCTTTCTGGCAATTTCATGTTCTTGTGAATCACGATTCACAAGAATCCGAACGATTTACAAATTTGACATGACACATTGATTTGCTGTCAAAAAGTTTATTAAACTTGAAATAAGCAACGCGTAAATATCTGGAATGCTTCTTTCTCGCTTGGTAACATAAATTATGCACACTGCTGTCTTAATTGGCAAATAAAGTATTTAATTTGTCACTCTGTTTATACTCCGCACTGTCAACAATCGAGCGCACATAACCTCAAAAATATTCGGCACTCGATTTTAGCGAAGCATAAACTAACACGTCGCCGAGTTTTTATTCGCTTATTTGTTGCTCTAATTAATTTATGAAATTTATCACATGATTTCAATTTTTACACGATACACGCGATTCCACGCGTACACGGCGACACGAAATGACACGAGAAGCCGAAGATTCCCGAAGATCGTTTACACGATACACGATTTGATGCGAAGCACGTCCAAAAAAAAAATTGCGAATTTCAATGCTTAGAGATTTTGAAATAACGTGGAAAAATATGCGGAACGAGAAAAAATCCGATTCGAAGAGCGGGGCAATTCGACGAAGAAAAGAAAAGCCGGGATCGCGTAAAAAACGAGTGAGGCTCGAAATCTCTCTCGGCCAATGACGAACAAGCCCTCGGCGTAACAACGAAAACGAGGGATTATGCAATTGTATTGTTTGAATTATAAAAATATCGTGCGACTTACCTCGTCCTCGAGGTCGTTCTTGACGCAAATGCACGCCGCTCTGCGCCTGTAGCCCTCCGAGTCGTATATGCGAATGGAATTTGGCTTCTCTTTGACCATTTCGAGCGTAGAAAAAACGAAACGATAATTACCACATCATCCTTACATACGGAAAAACACGTAAACATTCGTCAGACGACCAGCTCGTGCATTCTGTGCATCCGCGATGCCCGAGGAGGACTTGGGACCGACATTTTAAATCGACGTTCGGATTTACTGTCCCGAGCACGCCGCGGATGTGACAGGAAAGTTCGCGCGACACTCTTCCTCGGGATCCGAGGAACGAGCAGGCCTTCACCGGGAGACGCGGATTTACGCTGTCTTGCGCTGCGAACCGCGATTCGGCTACGGAGATTCTTCGATATAACCTCCAAATCTCGCCGTCACCAAGAGACTTTTTCTTCTCTCTCGGGTACCGCAACGCCGCTGCGGCGCTCGGAGAAACTAATCGCGGCGATCGAGACCCACGCGGGAAAATATATGAACATTTAAAAGAATTTTGAATTGTTTTACTTGCAAACTGGTGATACACGTATTTAAAAAAAATTTTGCGATGCTGAAACTGAACAAAATTAATTCGATTTGAACACACATGTTCTGGCGGCATGCGGCATCGCAAAAATAAATATATGTGCGTACGCACACCTATTATTTCCGCTATGCTGCCACACACACAGGGCGACCCAATGCTTTCGAGGTGTTGTGTACGTGTGTGTCAAGTTGTCGCATTCGTAAACGCTGTGTACTATTTTTTGTAAACATATTTCAGAAACTCCACGTCAATTAAATTAATAAACATAAATTTCATCTGAAATTTAATTCGATTCGGAACATTATACAGAAATTGTGATGTTCGGGAAAAAAAGTTTACTCAAAGTGTCATTTCTTTGACGTTTTTAACTACAAGACACTTTCTCTTCAACGCCAAGCTGTGAAAACGTAATTCACGCACATTTTACTGATCCATATTCAATCAATTCCTTTGTTGATTTCTATATTTCTATAAACATAACCTCATCGCAATATCGATTCTCGAAATATTTCTCTATTATTTACCAACACAACTTTAGTGAAATCATAATTCGAGCACCCCAAGAAAAAATTATAAATTACATTTGCCAATTTATTGCGAAAAATTCTCAATTCCAGCGAAAATAATCATGGACATCTCGACGTTGTTCAAAGCCAGCGTGAAAACGGTGAGTCTGCGAAACAAGGCCGTCTCCAAGACCCTCGCAGACTCCAGCAAAGCCCCAATCAAGAACCGCGGCAAATCAGCGCAACAACAAAGTCCGTTCCTCTCGAAAGCCCGATCCGTGATGCAGCAAATTTCCAGTCTCCGGGAGTTGCTCCTGGAGAAACGCATGGCTTACCTGAACCTGTCGCAGCACCTAACGCTCATTGGCCCAAGTCACATGAGCGACTTGGAGCGCGACGAGATCGACAACGGCGCTCAGAAAATCATCGGCGCTTGCTCGCAGCTCGTCAAGGAACTGAAGCGCGAGGCCACCGGCCAAGAAATCTCCCAGCAAAACGCGGAGCATCGACAGATGATGCTACTGCTCATGGAAAACTACCTCAAGAACGTGTGCAAAATCTACTCGGAGCAGCGAGCGATCAGGGTGAAAAGATCGATGGAAACTCGGAAATTGGCGAAGCTGAAAAGTCTCGAGGACAAGCCGCGGGTGGATTTGAACGAGTCGAGCTCGTTGAAGATTCAGGAGATGAACGGCGACGTCGGCGGTTTGAGCTACGAGGAAGAACTGTCCCCGGAGGACATTCAGATGCTGGAATCCGAGAACGAGCATTTGTTCAATGAACTGAATAATTTGACGGAGGAGGTGCGGCAGATCGAGAGCAAGGTCGTGCACATCGCCGAGCTCCAGGAAATGTTCACGGAGAAGGTCCTGGACCAGGACAAAAGTCTGGATCGTTTGATGACGACGGTCGTTGGCTCAACGGAGAACGTCAAGGAAGCGAACGAGCAGATTCGACAAGCCATTCAGAGGAACGCCGGTCTCCGAGTCTATATTCTGTTTTTCCTTCTAGTCATGTCGTTTTCGCTGCTGTTTTTAGACTGGTACAATCCGTGAACGCTGTGCTGAAATCGAATGTTTTTTATTGTAAATATTAATAATTTAACTGCATGAAAGGAAACGAATAATTCAATGTCTCTGCCAAAATATTTAATATATGTATTACGAGATCGCACCAAAATTTTCCATTATTTGTAAGTATTCAACATATATTTTTCTTCGTATGCACGTTCATATACCCTTACAAAAACAGACGCAGCTATACAATTCACATCGATCAACGAAGATCAAAGAAACTTTCAATCGATTATTCGCCAAACTAATCTTATACAAATGTAGTTTCATATTTCTGAATTCATCTAACTGTTCATCCAAGTGTAAAATAACCTTTCAAAACTGAACAAAACATAGTACTTTCGATTACACACGATTAGAAGCACGATACCAGGGTCAAACAACTCTTCGAGTACCAAATAATTGGGCTTCGTATGTACAAATTTGATGGCAAAATCAGGCAACATTCCAATATTATTGTCGAGAACGATGATATTACAACTTGTGAAGTAAAACGAGACGAACGCGTGGAACTTAAAGTAACCTTTAGCGTGAAATACTAGCTTTGGTAAGTTCATCGATATCAATATTTAGGAACGAACATAAGTGTGAGCAAAAGAAGGATGCCCCTCGTACGAACAAAGTTGGCCCTCGATCAGGCACTGCACTATCCACGAAGTCGAGACTACAGGAATGTCATAATCATCAGCTTTTTTAACCGCCCACGCAGGGCACTTGAAATTTCCCAGCATCACGGTGCCCTCGACAAAACTTTCCTCTGAAAACAGTCAAGATTTATAAAACCATTGCTAAAGAAAAAAATGCTCGCTCAATTCTCACCTGGACCATTGATAACTTTAACCGTCGCCCCGGCTTTTTCGCAAATATCTTTCCAGAACGCGACAAAATTCTGCTCTACTTCCGGCAACACGAGGTTCACGTGCTTCAGCGGTGCTTTACTCGGCCTATCGTACATTTCGACGTAGTTCTTTTTGCCTAAACTCCAACCCACCGGCAGCTTTTCCTGGGCGACGCTAACGAGTTTGTTCTGAAACACGAATCATCATGTAACAACTAGTTTCAAAAAACGTAGGACAAAAATACTAACTTCGCGGCAGCATTGTATGATCCACTTGTGATTGACAAAGTCGATGCCGACGGAAAGAGCCATGAGCGCTTTCGCGGTCGAGTTCGGTACATTCGTAATCAACAGCGTATTGGAATATTCTTTGCTCGGAATATCATTCAAGTTTTCGTAAATCTGTCCACCTCCTTTCGTTATTTGCTGGGTCAAGTGTTCCCTGATGAACGGGACCTTCACCCACTCTCCCTCGTTGTCCGTTCCAGCTTCAGACTCTGGCGAATCGGCCTCGTCGACCAGTTGATACTTATCGATGTCCTCTGTATTGGCACAAGCCAAAATGAAATGTTTTCCTTGGAACAAAGTCGAGCCTTCTTCGGGAATAGGACCAAGACTCTGAATAGATTCTTCACTCACGGTCCCTTTCTTCTTCCCCTTCGACTTGCCCTGGGCCTTACTCTTGTAAGCCGTTTGATTCGGAGTACTGATAATTTCCTGCTGAATTCCAGTCAAATTGCTGGGTTTATCATCTTCGGAAGTGTTGGTATCGCTCGTCGCTAATCTGTTATCGTCTTTGCCCTGCTTATTTATCCCCGAACCGGAAGGTTCATTTTCAGCAGTGATTCGGCTCCGGGAGCGTTTGGATGACGTCGGGGTTTGTTGGGACGTCGACGGCGTCGCGAGGCGTTTCGATCTTCTCGTCCCATCCAGCATGTTGTCCAGGCTCACGAGAGACGAGAGCTGCGGCGTTGACGGTAAACTCTTTGGTTTCGGACTGTCCATTTCTTCCCTCATGATCTGAAAAATCAATCTTACATGAATTCGTTGCTTTTAGAACGACGACGAAAAAAACTGGCCAAACTTGACCCACCTGCATCTGATCAGATGACAAAGATATGCAACTGATCGGAACATCGATCGTTCCCTCATTGCCATCCAATTCTATGACGTACAAGATCTCCTTGCCATCGATAGATCCTCTTATAATCCCAGGTGAAGCATCTTCTCCGACCTTTGGGGTCGCGTAAATCGATAATCCGCTGTTCAAAGTTTCAGTGACAGGAACGATAAAGCTCTCGATAAGAAACTTGCTCTTCCCGTCGTGAAAGTTGACCTTGTACTTTCCATTTTTGTTCTTGTCCACGACCTGACCGGGATAATAAATTTTATCCGACCACATGGCGAAGCAATCTTTCCCCAGGAGTTCATCCGCGGGGCCGCTATGGCTCGGAGTCCCCAATACATTCCTCAGCATAGTCATCGTCTTCACCTGCCGCTCCGGAGTGACTCCTTTCACCAGGGTAGTTTTCTCGCCCGTGTCATCCAGCTTAGGTGTATTATTTTCAGGATTACCACTTTTGGACTTTCCGCTTCTCGCGCTTCTCGCGCTTCTCGATGGTCTTCCTTTCTTAGCTCTCTTTGGCGTGCTCTAAAAAATTAAGAATACATTTAGTGAACAGTTTAGGGAAAACCAATTAATTACTTGCTAACCTGCAACGTCTGCTGCATCGTGGCTGTCGAGGACATGGCCTCGGTGACCTCTGGCGTGGAAGTGGGTATGACGGTCGTCGATTCTTCTATCGTGTCCGAGTTATTCTGGGCATAATCAACCTGGGTCAACTCGGCGTTCGCAGAGCTGAAAGCAGCAGAAACCAGCAAGTGGAAATTTTTCCATTCCTTCACGACAGCCTCGTACTGGTGCTTATCTTCGGCGATGGATGCCAAAGAACTTTCATAGTTCTTTTTCGCGTGCTTCGTCAGTCTCGGTATTCGCGGTAGCGAGAACTGTGCTTTATCCTTGGCGTTCATTTTCGCTGCCAGAGACGCAGCACTGGATCCGGAACTCGAAGAGCTCGCAGTGGACATTATAGAGAGTCTCGAAGCCTCTGGAAGAGGAAATGGGTTCACGGTACTGGTGACAGAACCTGGGGAAGAGCCAGAATCCTTAGCGCCCTCGTTCCCGGAAATATCACCTAAAAATGTCGAGCTGTCCGAGATGAGATGCGATTTCGCTGGTTCGCAGTTCACGCTGATCAGTTCCTTTTGCAGAATGTCACGGCGATTTTCGTCCACTGTTACCAGACATTTCATCTTTACTACCAAGCAAATCTCCTTCTCGTACTGCAGCGATTTCAGGGATTGATTGTGAGGGGATTTTGTCAGGTTTAAGGAATTGTCTCCTTCGCTATCGCTGACGTTGACGAGAATGATTGGTTGTTTATTGGGGATTGTCTCCTTGGTTCCCGAAGTCAGGAGTTTGATGATTTCCGGCTCGCCGATCGAGGACTCGCCCTTGTTCTTCTCTTCTCCCGACTTTTCATCCTTGTCCGATTGACCGTTTAGTTTGTGGGTTGATTCTGGAGACGGTTTTTGCGCCCTGAGCTCTGGTCGCTCTTCCGTTTTTTCAGGCTCCTCATCCCCATTTTCATCGAGTTCGACTACTTCCATCAACTGTTGTTTCTCCTGACTCGCGGTTTTGTAATCGTAGATCACCTCGATACTCATTCGGCTTTTGGATTCTTTTGGTGCTTCTACATTTTCACCATTCGTTTTTTCTTCGTCTTTGTCGTCCTTCGGTTCCTGGCTTCCGTTGGATATTTCGACTTTCCCGGCTGGCGGTACTTCTTTCAGAACTTCGCCCTCATCTTTATCCTTCTCATACTTATCTTCTTGACTTTCTGGAATGATCGTAACTGTTTCCTGTTTCAACCTTTCAGCTTTCTCTTCTTCTTTCCTTGGACTTTTGGATTTTGTGGAACTTTCCGCTGTTATTTTGTTCACCTCCGAGTCATATTGGGTCTCAGGAATGATATCATCAATTTCCAAAGAGTCTTCGAAAAAAGGAGCGGTTTCTTCAGCAAGAATATCATTCTTGACCTTATCCCTGTCTACAGAAAAAGCGTCGTCTGAATTAGAGGAACGAGATATTTTGTTGGCATCGCTGTTGACGATATCTGCTTTACGCTTCAGGAAAGAATTTTCGGATGGCGAAAACAGAGGCGTGCCCTGGATAAGTTCATCGTCATCTTCCAGTGGAATTTCCTCCTCTGTCTTTACTTTTTCCGTTGCATCAGCAGCTGGAACTACCTCCGCGATGTTTTTATTTTTGTCTTTCAAACTGTCATCTGCGCTCTCGGCGATGAGCAGTTCAAAATCCTGACTTTCCTGTAGAATCGCAGTGTTTATCGACTGTTTGGCATCGATCTCGCAATCGTCATAAAAAGTGTCTTGAGTGTCAGTAGAATTGTCAGGTTTCGGTTGGCCCGACATTTTGGACTGGAAAATCTGAAAATCGCAAGCTAAAATTAGACATTGAAATTTGTAATTCGCAATTACAGTAAATTCTCGTTAATTAAAGTCACTAAAAATGTGAATTCGTTTATTTTGAATCGCAAACGACTTTTATTCACTTAAAATAAATTGAGGGGTCGGAAATTTATTGTTATTGCTTTCTCTTTCTGTCACAGTGTAAACAGGGTACATCTATCTCTTTTAATTTTCGAGATAAAAAAATTATTTGGTGATCGAAAAGAATCTTTGGAAAATCAAAATTGAAAGGAAAATTGTCATCCGTGTACAAGAAGCCGAAAATACGTTCGAATTAATACTCCATTTGAAAGCAAACGACGAGTCAATTTCCGAAGTCAACAGGACACACACACACCAACATATACACCTACACGCGCGTCGAGGTGTATAAAATCCGGTTGTTTTCAAATCCACGCAATATTTTAGAAACAGTGAACGAAAGCGGTGTGCAATACAAACAAAACATCGGCAAAGCCACCGCGACGAGTTCATGGTTTAAAGTCGTGCTTTGAACCCAAAATTCATATCGAAAGCGATGAAAAATAACAAAATTTACGGGCGTCTCGGCCACGATGTTAATGTTTCAACGTTCGAAGTATTTTTGCGACTTTTTCCCTCGCGCGGAGAGCGTTATGAATATCGAAAGGAAAACATGCAAAACTTACCAATTATTTAACAAAGCACCTAAATTATCAAAGTCCTCGCAGTCCTCTAAAAAACACGGCGTGACGGCGTCTGAGCGGGACGAGCGTATTTTGAGCCAATCGTAGCGCCTCTGCAGTCGCAGATTCGAACTAACTTTAATCTTCGCGAATACTTTTCGCGTTTGCGAAAAAATTTTGCACTCTACACATTCAATACGTTTCATACAAAATATAATTATTCTTTTAGTTAAAAACTAATTTTTTAAAAAACTATCAAGTTTAATTTAATTTTTCGATTTATTTTGATTTATCACAAAACTTTGTGACGTAATGAAAATGTAAAAAATGTTCCTCTTTTTAAGTAAAAAACGAAGGTTTAAATCGACAACAATTTATTTCATAGTGAACTATCTTATTTAATACAGGAATTAACTACGCGGCATCGCAAGCCAAAAGAAAAATTTTATAAATCGGAACGAATTCCAAAACCAGGTCCAGGCGGAGGACTCGTCAAAGAAGTTAATCCCGGAGCTGGTTCAGCAGCGAAACGCGGCGAATCTTGAGGTCCAGGAGGCGGTCTATCCCCTCTTTTCAACGCTTCGATGATTTTCTTGGTGCTTTCCGCTGTCAAATCCTCCTGTAAACAAAATCCACCATATAAATTCCATATCCTTGCATCCTCCTCCAATTTTGAAACCTACATAATAGTCATCATTGACTTGCAACATCGGCGCATTCGCGCAAGCACCCAGACACTCGACCTCCGACACCGAGAACAATTTGTCGGAGGACATGCCTCCGACCTCACAATTCGTCGCCTCGCAGACCGCCTTTAATACAGAATCCGAATCTCTAAGCCAGCACGGGGTGCAAGTACAAATCATCACGTGGTATTTCCCCATGGGTCTCCTATTGAACATCGTGTAAAACGTGGCGACCTCGTAGACTCGCATATTGGGCACGTTCAGCACCTCGGCGACCTTGTGCATCGCTGAGATTGGCAACCAGCCGTGTTGGCGTTGGGCTATGTCCAGGAGGGGGATCATTGCTCCACGCTTATGACCTTCGGGGTAGATTTTCAAGAGCGCTTCGATGCGTCTTTTATTTTCCGCATCGAACTCGAACGGGATGTCGGGATTGTCGGCCTCCGAGTCTCTGTGCTACAATCATTTGTCAAATTAGTTTCCTCTCAGTTATTTTAAGCATAGTTTGAATTTTAAATTTGAGCTGAAGTTTGAATTTTATGTAAAGTTATTTTCGACTTGAAATAAGTGGTTTGTTAATTTTTCGTCGTGATTTGGTGTTTCCTTTTTGGTTTTCGATGCTTACCACGAAGAGGCTGTCAGAAGTTTTTATTGCCGATGCATGAAGAGACCTCGCGCCTTTAGCAGGCTGAAAAAAAGAAATTTTCAACCAAAAACTACGAAAATGCAAAAAAAAAGATTTCGTTGATTACAAATCGAAAATTTACGAAATTCGCTTTCTTTCGGAAAGTGAAAAATGTGTGACTTACCAGAAGGCTAGAAATTCTTCTTAAGGGAGCAAACATTTTTTGCGATCTAATTAACTGACTTGTTGTTCTATAACGATGAATTAATAATAAATACTTTGACAAAAACACAGCTGATTGCAGCGAGTTACGCAAAAATTTTCCGAGTGTTCGGGTGTTCCGAAATGCATTATGTTTGTGTCTTTTTTTGTCTTGTGATGTGAGAAGAACAGGGATGAGTGACGAAAGAGAAAAAAAATGTAATGAAATATTTAAATGTATAATAAGTCATTAGAATCTTAAAAAAGAGCGATTATTATAATAATTCCCTTAGGTATCTCTGTCCTTATCTTCCGGGCCGTGCAGACAGAAAGAGAGAGAGAGAGAGAGATGAAAAATTTATTCTTCCGAACTATGGAAAGAACAGAAACAAGTAACAAAAGGAAAGCAAAACGCAACAAAAAATGTATACGTACAAGTAATTTCCTCCATTTCCTAAAGAGTAAATAGAGATGTATCCCGTTCTAGTAAATAAAAGAAAAGAGAACCCTAAAAGTATCCCTGTCCTTGTCTATTGCGCGATCCAAAGAGAGAGAAAAGAAAAATCCCTTTCCACTAGAAATCTGCAATCAAAGTTGGCAACAATGCTCGGTCGAAAACAGTCAAAAAGATGTTTGTAAGCCGTACGAACGAGTGAGAGGTCAGTGGACGTCACGGAGAGTTATTATCTCGAGGTGAAAAAATAGGTGCCGTGTTTGTTCGGCTAACACTGATAAATACACGATCAAATATTGTGGATTCGGTGGCCGAGGAACGGTGCAGGATCGTGCACGGGAGTCTCGGGCACGAAAGTGGACATTTAAATCGCGCCAAGTGTGTTGCCCTGCGCTCCCGTTCACGCTCGCTAACGCGCTTTCTCGGCGAACGTCGGAAACGTCGGGGCCCCGCAGTGTTTAGTGCGCGAATTCACTGATTACGGATAACAAAGCGCTTCGGGGTCACGAGGAAAATCGGCGCTGTTGTTTCGTGCATTTTAGGGACAGAGCCGTGCGACAGGTTATGTCAGCTGGGTTGTCAGGTGTTGTCTCGGATCAGGTCAGTTACGAGGCCCCCTTTTACGCCAAACTCGTCGCTAACAAATCACTTTCACTGCCGGACAGCCATTCTAACGTTTCTCTATTTTTCCATGCTACGGAATGCAGCGGATGAAAGGACAAACTAATAATCAGGGTAAGTCGTCGAACATGTTTTGCTATTTCGGTCGTAACGACATTTCGTTTATTCTTTCGAGAAACTCTTTCTTTTTTTCCAAATAATACTCGCTTTGTTTATTTACTCATAACAAATGAATCATTCGCAGTAAGCAATGGTCCCAAGGAGCATCAACAGCAATCAGGAGAGCATGCCGGCGAGGAGGCAGGTTTCGATTCGTGGAGAGCGAGTAACAACACACAGCATCACTCCAACTACCCGATCAGCGGCGGCGACCCTTATAACCATTACTACCCCGGGACATCCTTCTCGTACCAAGCTTTTGGAGCCGGCGACAACACTTGGTCCAACGGCACAGACCCCGTCGCTTTTCTTTCCGGCTATGGCGAGCCAATAGGTCACGATGCGTACATGGACAGCATGTTCTGCGCCGGCGGCGGAGGCGGTTTCAACACTTTTGGCCAGCCGGCTTTTAACTACTTCCCGGGCAATGGGGACTTTAGCGCTTGGGGAACGACTCCGCGCAAGACGCGCTACGAGGACTATTACCCTCGTAACGAGAATTACCCGAGCGGTGGCGGAGACGTCAAAACCCTTGATCAAAACATGCCGGGATTATCGATCAGCGGAGACTTGAGGCAGGACTCGCAAGCCAAGCCCGAGGCAAAAGAGCCGCGAAAGATAACGTGGGCGAGCGTGGCAAGCCAGCCGGCGAAGCCTGTGCCTCCGATGTCCTCGAGCCAGGGCATGAAGAAAAAAGCCGGTATGCCGCCGCCCCCGATCGTGCCTGGAAAGCACAACATGGACATCGGCACCTGGGGCGAAGGCAAAGCCCTTGCGCCGCCTCCCAAGGCTCCGCCGCCGCCCCATGTTCAGCCCGTTTTACCCCCTCAAGCCCCGGTTCAGCGGCAGAAGGCACCCCCAGCCACTGCGCCCTGCTGGAACAGACGCCCTCCTTCCCCGGGTCCCGTGCCGCCTCAGCCTTTGCAACAGCAACAGCAGCAGCATCATCATCATCAATCGCCGCCGCCTCCGCAGTCTCCGCCTCAGCAGCAACAGCAGCAGCAACAGCAGCAGCAGCAGCAGTCGCCGCCGCAACGTCAGAGTCAGCATCAACAACAGTATCCTCCCCCAGCTCAGCCGCAATCACCGCCTTTCCAGAACTTCACGCACCCGGTCTTGGACGAGCTGAAAATTAAGAACGACTACAACCCCGTGGATTTCGACCAGACCGCTCCCGGGGCACGATTCTTCGTCATCAAGTCGTACTCGGAGGACGACATTCACAGGTCGATCAAGTACGAGATCTGGTGTAGCACGGAGCACGGGAATAAGAGGCTGGACCAGGCGTATCGGGAAGTGAGCCGCGAGGGTTCACCTCTGTTCCTCTTTTTTTCCGTCAACGGCTCCGGGCATTTTTGCGGCATGGCCCAGATGGTCTCCCCCGTGGATTATCAGAGCAACAGCTCGGTCTGGTCGCAGGATAAATGGAAGGGTCAATTCCGCGTGCGTTGGGTTTACGTGAAGGACGTACCGAACGTGCAGTTACGGCATATTAAGCTGGAAAACAACGAGCTAAAGTCGGTGACGAATTCGAGGGACGCGCAGGAGGTGCAGCACGCGAAGGGAGTTCAAGTGCTTAGGATCATGCACAATTATCGACATTCGACCAGCATCTTCGACGACTTTGGGCATTATGAGCAGAGACAGGCGGAGGAAGATCAGAGGAAAGTGACCGTGCCCTCGCCACCCGCGTCTCATCATCAGCATCAAGCGCCGGCGAATCATAGGGGTGGCAGGTACCCCCCGGAAATGCCGAGGGAGCATCATCAGTATGAGGTGCACGGGCCTTCGCAGCACTCGCATCATCAGCGTAAAGTCGGTTTTGGTTTTATTGTATATTGTCGTTGAGAAAGGACAACGTTGTAATGAGAAATTGATTGTTTTTAGGAGCGTGAGAATAATCGTGGAAGAGGCAGAGGCAGTTCTCGTCAGTATCAGTAGCAGGACGATGCCGCGGAAGGAACAAACATCGGTTCTTCAATGAATCCTTTGCTTTCCCGGAAAAACGAGGAAAGAGATTTTGCGAAAGGGTTGAACTCGAGCCCGGAATTTTCTTTTAAACAATTAATCCTTATGGTAATTAGCGTTGCGATAAATATTGTATAATCACATGAATCTTGTACGAGCCGGAAACTTCAGCGAGACGTGTCTACGTTATGTATACAGATTTAGAGTGCGGTGTTTTTTCGTCGAGAGGTGTGTCGCGTGCACGTACGGAAGCAGATTAAAACATTGAAATGGAGTGCGAAATGATGTGGACTGATTCTTGTAAAATGCTTGGGAAAAAAACGTACTTTTGTTGAAACTGGAGAAATTCTATGCAAAAGGGAGATATAATGAGCGAGAGTGTCGTATCGATCGACTGTTTGAAAACTTCAAGGGACATTCAACGTGGTGCCTGCATCGAATCCTGTCTCCTTTTGCGGACGCGTGGAAGAATGCACGCCGAGTTTTTCTTTCGAGATTTCAACCATCTTTTGTACGTCTGTTTTTTACCCGACGAGTTTTTTTTTCTTTGGCTTTTGTTCATCGACTCCTCCGATACAATCATTGACGATTTTTTTGGGATTTACCTTGTCCGTATGATTTTTGAGAAGCGAAACCTCTGGTGAATGACGATTCGTGTATTTTAAGATTATGTTTTGCGAACATTTGGCGAATGCCAGAAAATGTATTTCTTCGAAAAGGCGAGGAGGAATTTTGATGATTTGCCGCGAAGCAATGATTACAGT
The DNA here is from genome assembly GCA_022816865.1 of Zelostemma sp. ZL-2020. NCBI lineage: Eukaryota > Metazoa > Arthropoda > Insecta > Hymenoptera > Platygastridae > Zelostemma > Zelostemma sp. ZL-2020. Next base: position 12,395 of record JABFQM010000205.1, on the reverse strand, counting down.
CGAAGGGAAAGGGACGATCGTACCGTTTTTGTACGCGTGCCGAAAAAGAGAAATATTGTAGCGAACCCGAGCGAGGATTATTATGATTACAATGATTAACGAAAATGTCACGAGTACGATTAATTGCATTGTTAAGGATCTATTCGTTATTCACTTCTGTCTTCAGAATTGGCAAATCCGAAACGTAGCTTCTTCTCGTTACTACCTTCCTTCCCAATGTTTATAGAATTTTATTCAAAGTACATTTTTCATAAAAAAAAACAGATGGAATAAATATCCTCAAACAAGTATCCGACTGGCCTTTTTTTGTGCAGAATTTTCACGTATCGTAGGAATAAATTTTTGCGATGAACATTCGAGTTTTTTGTTTCTTCTTTTTCAAATTGTAGCGTTTACAATTGAAAGTGTATTTTAATTTCTCGTACTCTCGTGGTCATTTGTCACGTCGCTCTGAAAACAATCGAATTATGCAAGAAACCATGTCTAATTTTACTCTGTAACAATTACCAATTTTTCGCCTCGTTTAGCGAAATGATCGCGCAGATTGTTCCGCAATTCCTCGGGAAACTTTCCGTGGTATTCTTCCATGTAACGATAGACGAAAAAATCGGCGTCCTTGATGATGAAATGGTGATTGAAAATGTTGATTTTGGCTCCGATGAAAAAATCCTCCGGCGTGTAGTACTTGGGGTCGTCGGGGTCAGTGCCCGGTTTCGGGACCCTCGTGGCCGATAAAAAACTGCCACCCCGACGACCGGAATTCGCTACCTCGACCTCGGTAACGGAGGTCGTTCCTTCGTTCAAATTGTATTTTAAAATGAATTCGCGACCCTTGTCTTCGGGGTGAACCACGTCCATTTCCATCGCGTAGCGTAAATTGTGCGGGAAATTTTGGATCTGGCGCACCACGTCCTTCCGCGGCGGCTTCGGCACCACCGACAAACAGCTCGCTAGCGTGTCCTCCGGCGACCCTGACGAAAAAAAAAAAAAAGAAGAATTGAGGGTCCAGATGTAAAATTTCGCGATAAATTAAAATGTTGTAAAAGTGATAAACAAAGAATACGACGTTGTAGAGAATGTGAATATCAAGATTTTGGTCTTCTGCAATTTTTCAGTTTCATTCTTATTTTTTGATTACTGCGATTTGAATTTGAAAAATTTTTCTAGTTTTTAATTTTTATCTCGAAAAAAAAGAATGATAACGAAAAATTGTAGAGGATGACAATATTGGTATTCACGTTCTCCACTATGCTGTATTTTTTGTTCATTACTTGAACAACATTTTAATTTATGACTCTTTATTGCATCCGGAATTTCGAAAATCGTATAATTCATACACGAATTTTGTCAAACATTTTTTCAAGTTTTCCCGCTTCCAAAAAAATAGACGGAAAATTAGATTTTGAAATTAAATGGCGATTTTCAACTCGCTCAAAAAACTTGAGAATTACTATAATTATAAGCTTGTTCTTATCGCAAAAACATTTTCTGAAAAAGAATCAGTTTGATAATTAAAGTATTTCCAAAACTGTTAAATATAACGAGTCAAAAAACTTATTTTTATATTTTGTTTTACCGAAACCGATGTGGGGCGGGGGTTTAAACGCCAATTTCTTCGGGCTCCGATCCCTCATCGGCAAAGCCCGCCCCGGGGGTTGAACCACCCCCATGGCATCGGAATAAAACTTCCTCGTGAATTCGTCGCAGTTGAACAAACAAAAATCTCGTCCAAATATCGAGATTCGTTCCCCCAGCTTCAAAAAGCAAAAACAAATTAACAAAATCAAATTCCCACTTCCAAAGATTAATCATCTCACTGTAAAATCCACCGGGGACAAGTACTCGATTTCTCCAGCGTTGAAATTCATGTCCGAAGGAACCATAACGTTTTTCGGAACTTTGGTCCTGCGCAACAACAACGTCGACGGAAATTCTCGGACCGCGATCGTATCGTCGGTCAAATAAAACGAGATGCTGTAAAAATTGTCTCTCCAAGAAGCTTCGAAGGACAAAACCATTCCGTCGTACTCCAAAAAAGCGCGTCTCGAATCCTTGACGGATTTCGCGGGGACTCGGATTCGATTTGCCGTTTCTTCGTTGGGATCTTCCGGAGCTTCTTCTTTTTCATTGACCTCTATTCCTTGGCTGGTCAAAAATTCCCGGGTGAAAGAGTCGCAGTCGATCGTGCGGAAAATGATCCCGTGAATCGCTAGATTTAAAAAGAAACATTGGACTTGACATTACGAAACAATAACGCTCGATCAATATCGAAAATAATTGAAGCAATTGATCCCGTTTGAAATGTCAAGAACGCGTGGAAGATTTCCATCGTGGAGAAAAAAGTTAAATGTTCGAGTCATTCAAAAACTTTATTTTGGCTTAAACGTAAAAATTAAATGCTAAGTACACTTTGATTTGCTCCTATGAAATGATGCTACTTAAACAGCGAGAAATACAGTTCATATCAAAAATAAAAATCCATTTCTACCGATATCGATGCCGACATTCAAGTCCTTCCAACTGTAGAAAATATCATTTGTTTTGTCCTTCGCGATTTTGCCTCGCCGCACGAGTTTGCCCTGGAGGAAGCCGGCGTTTCGGACCACGGGTTCCGTCACAAGAATCGTATCGTCTTCGAGGAAATAGAACATATTCACACGCCTCACGCGGTACTTTTCGTTCGCTTCGCTTTGACAAAAGTAGCCCTTGAAACTCAATCGTTTCTGCGCAAACAAGACGTAGTGCGGAACGAAGCGACGCAAGCCGTCGTAATTTCGACGACGCCCGTAGCTCAGCGTCGGGTCGTATCTGTTACAATTCACATTACAATATCCGCGATCGATTTTACAATTAGTTTTTCAAGTAGTCCAGCCGTCGAATTGAAAAACATAGTTCATAATCGTAACGAAAAATTTGCAATTTTTGCATTCGGCGACCAGACTACTCAAACGAGAGCCAAAATTTTGCATACTCCGGGGTTTCGTGATCGCTCGGAAAAGCGCTGGAACGAGCATCCAAAGAATCGCCGCCGATTCCAAAATCGCTGTCTCGAACGACTTGAAAGCCATTACAGATTTTCAGCTTTTGCGCTACTCGGAAATCTCGGACCTACAGGAATCCCGATCGCTCTTAAAAACCCAAAAAAGGAGAAAAAAGACAGCACTCACTGTAGGATCCCTAACGGCGTAACCAGGAATAAGCGGCAAACTTTCCATGATAATTTGTCAGTTCCCCTCGAAAGCAAAATTCGGAAACCGTGAAACTCTGTTTTATTTCTATAACGACATCGCTATTGATTCAACAAGCCGTTGTTACGGTCAATTTTTCTTGTTTCTTTTTACATTAACATGGTAAGCGCCGTTGACTACAAGTTTAAGTTACTCGCGTGGTCTACCTTACAAAAAAGTGTTTTACTTGACAACATAAAAAAAGTGCTTCGCCGAGATATCGGAACTTTTTTCTTCGTTCAACTAGACAGATAAATTGCTCCAGCGAATACAATCATCGTTGATCATAAGGCGACGAAAAACCGGAGCAAAGTCATGCAACCCGCGGATAAACATCCCGCGACGGGTACGGTGATGAGCCAGGCGAAGGCGATGTTCCGGAAAAGCCTCCAGGAAACGCCTTCCCCGCCTCGGGAAGCCCAGCCGACGCACACGATTGAGCCCACTTTGCAGTGCGTCGTCGACACGGGCAGTCCAACTTTGCTTGCCAACAACACCGTCGCCGCAGCTCCCACCTGAAATTTCATTCCCAACGTTAGACTTTCATAAAAAAAGCGGGTATCGACCCCCAAAACGTGCAATGTCTCAACCTCTATCGTAAACCCCGTAGTCGGTGTAATTTTCGCCAAGTCCTTGCCGAGCGTCTCGATGACTTTCCGGCCCCAAATCCAGAGTCCCAAAGAAATGCCAAGACCGCCATAGAGAAGGATGAAAATCGGGGTTTCCGACTCCTGGCGAGCCGAGCCATCGGCGTAAACAGCGTAGAGCGCGATAAGCGGACCAATCGCATTACTAACATCATTCCCGCCGTGGGCGAAGCTGCCGAACGCCGCGGTGAGCACTTGAAGAAACGCGAAAAGCTTGGACACGCCCGGAGGCTCGTCCACGATGATCTTACTCGCGGCTTCTTCCACCAGGTCGCTATCCCCGACAGCCAAAAGCAGAGGACTCGCGCTGTTGTTTCCTCTTAGTTTCGGCGCGTCGTTCATCGTCTCGCTGGTCGAAGCCGGCGCTTTCGTCTCGGAGATAACGGCGAGCGAGGTCATGGTTTCTTTGCCAACCCCAAGTTCGGTAACCGCGACTTTCTTGTTGTTGTTACAGTGCGAGGACGACAAATCTGAAGACGTAGACGTGGACAAAAGGATCCGTTTACGCTGCCACGGGACGACGAATATGAGCACGATCACAGCGGACAGCGAACCGCAGACCAGGGCGGCGATGATGCTACCCCACCAGGGAATGTTGTCCAGCATAAGTACTGAAAATCAAAATTTATAATCAGCAAAAGTCTTGAGGAATTATTCCTTGAGTTATTTACATCTGGGACCATCGTGCACGACGGAGATGATGTTCACGGCGACGGTGACGCCGTAAGCTACGGGTAAGGCGTGGAGACCCTTCTCCAAAGGTTCGCTGGACTGCAAAATTGACTTCTTCACCAACCAGAAGATGAAAACCGACATAGTGCCGCTAAGGATGGGGCTCGCGAACCAGGAAGCTACGATATGTCCCAGGGCGACCCACCTGACCCCCGCGGTTCCTCTGCAAACGAGGGAGAAACCAACGGTGGCACCGACGATCGAATGAGTCCCTGAAATCGGGAGTTTCAGAGCAGTCGCTACCAACATCCAGATTCCTGAACCTGCCAAACTTGAAAGAGCTCCCAGCATCAGCTCCTTCTCGTGACCTTCGTACAGCGAAACGTCCAGGATTCCTTTTCGCATCGTATCCGAGACCTGGAATTTGAAATTGTTAGAATGTTGATTTTTTTGGATGGTTTGGTTTTTGACCTTGTAACCGATTAGGACGGAGCCGGCGATCTCGAAAACCGTTGCCAGGATGCATGCTTGGAAGATGGTGAGAACTCCGGCGCCGACGCTGGTGCCAAAACTGTTGGCCACGTCATTGGCTCCGATTCCAAAGGCCAGGACGAAGGCTACGAGGAATCCTAGGATGAGGACCCAGAGCAAACTCGGGTCGTATGCCAGGCTCATGATTCAAAGATTTTTCTCCATGTAAAAGCTCGTAACTAATCCGAGAGGGAACTCGAACCGTGGAAGAAATCGGAGGGTCGCGTCGATTTATACAATCGTAGATAAATAGTTTCTCATCAGAATATATATATCTCTCTGTTTCTCGGCTTTATTTTACAGATTTATAATAGAAGCCTTCAATTTGTTCCTAATACTTCGTCGCTTTGTACAATTTGCGGAGGTAGTGTTCGGCGTAGCACCTTGTCGCCTTCATTTCTTTCTAATGTTTTTTAGCAATTAGTGATGCTTAGAACGAGGCCGGTTTTACTCGAGTTCCTGGCGAAGGGCTGCAGCTGGCTCGTCGTCTCCGAGGGCATTTCCGCTGCCCGAGAGCACGCAGTTCCTTCCGATTTCGACATCTAAAATGACAAAGTATTCAATTTAAAATTGCATTGTACCGTCACGATGTCTTTTATTAATAATTTTTTTCGCGATAAATGAGAGTCCTGGTTTTGCGATTTGAAATTTTAAAAATAGCTGGCAGCATCTCGGATCTCGTTAAAATGACCGAGAGAGTGTTCGCCGAAAATAACCCGGAAAGCCAAACGTGCGAACAATTTTTTCCTACGCATTTGCATTTCCGTCACCTGCATTTTCAAATTTCCCGCGCTCATTTAATGCCCGTGTTTATTTTGGATCGCGTTTCTTCAAAACAAAATTAGGCATCTTTATATTTCACTGAAGCAATCGAGAAGATCACATAACATAAACTCTATTTGAATTATTACATGTAATAAACGTACAATTTGATCGTACATAATAATTGGCATAAGTGCATCGATTAAAGTTTTTAACGCGATTTCTCAGATTAATAAAAGTACATTAATGCGAACCTACCTCAATTCACTATAATCATACAATAATTTTTCTCAACAATGCTTCTCGAGAAAATAAAAAAATTTCGTCATTTTCGCGCGAGAGCTCACTAAAAATGGCGAAAAAATGGGGGGCGAGCGGAGCACGTGATATCAAGGGGTTGAGACTACGAACGAGAACTGCTGACTAACATCGATCGGCGCCCGTTCGATTCGCGTTGCTACGAAATTTCCAACAATCATCGCCAATTCGCGCTTGAAGGTCAACCGAAGTAAATTGCACGAAAAAAGAGCGCTATTGACGCGCGCGTGTACAATACGCACCGCAATCATGTTTGCAGGGTTTTGCAGGGTCACGCAGTCGAAAAGCACGGCTGTTTCTTCCACGCAGATTTATTTTTAAATATCCCTTACGAATCCGGCTAGATTCGGATCGTCTCTGGACGATGTCAAACACTCACTGTCAATTTCGAAAAATCTTTGCCGATCCGGCCGGGGCGCCTCGGGGGGCACGGTGGGGGTGGGAAGGGGTGGGATTATTGATCGGCCGGCTGCAGCGGCCACTACCCCCACCACTCGTTCTCGCCCCCGCTTCTTCATCGCCGATGTTTCGAAGTATTGCAATTTCCGAATTCGAGGCTTTTCCACGTTTTCCATGCAGGAAGGACGCGTTTATTTTTTTTTCCGAGCCGATTATGTTTTCAGCCCTGAGCCTCAATGATGGGCGCGGGTTAATTAATAAGATATTGCGTAAAGAGCGCTAATCGGCCGCGCAATTGCCCGCGTTGACGCGCATTCGTCCTCGTTTATGCAACTTTATTTACGACGGTAACAAAAAAGGAATTTCACGGAATTTTTCTTCCGATTGGATTTACATTGAGAGGATTGAAATGTTTTGATTAAACGATTCGAAGGATCGGGATTGCACCCGGTGCAATCTAGATTTTACCGGTTTAATTTTTCTCGCTCTGTGTATTAAAAAGAGAGCGTTGATGTGCCATCGCGGAATTGACGGTAATTACGAAATAAAGGATTGGCTTTAGCGATGAAAACACCAATCGAACAAAAATTGTTCCGAGTTTAAAAATAGCATGACATTGCTCGAGCTGAACCGCATCGGATCAATCAATTGAAGACTATTTTAGATTGCGTGCCTGCTTTTCGCGTTTCATAAAACCATATATAAAATAATTCCAAGCGCGATTGTTATCTCCGACTGAAAAATACCCAAGTTCAATCGTCTCTATTTTTAATTAACATATAATCGACGTGTATAAATGGGTTTTATTACACGAAGAGAGGTAAACTGAGCAAAATCATCTTTCCACATTCATTGAACTATTTATTCTAAGAGAGTAATATTTATTCTTTATTCCATGCTTCTTTTTCCTCGCGCTCGGCGATGACTTCGTCTAGGTACGGTTTGAGGTACATCACGTCCTGAAAATCAAAATTACATTTTAGAGACTTTGCGAGTTCAATTTAACGAGGTGCGAATCGAACCGAGACTTACATCTTCGAATTTTACCCATTCTCTTTCAGGCGCAACCGAGTGCATCATGTTGTATTGCGCGGCGCGAATGATTCGGAAAGTACGCGCGTCTACCAAGTCCTGGGGACAGCGGCGAAGCGCTTCGGTGACATCTGCGTCCTCGTGTCTCATGTCATCGCGCATCAAACCTATGAAGAAAGTAAAATTTGTATTATTTGTTCCTGCTTTGTTAATACTAAAAATTAGACTTTTATTCGCTTACCGTACTTGTAGAATCCACTTTTGTAAAATACCCATTCTGTCCAGGGCTTTTCTGTAAGAAAATAAGAGAAATCAAAAAATTAATCGATTCTGAAGTAGAATCTCGTTTGTTTTAACTCTTTCTCTCTAGTTTCATAACACGCTCGGTTATTTTAACTAGATCGAAGGTGCTGCCATTTTCCGACTTTAAATACGCGAATCGACTGCATTTTCAGCGGCTTGAAATAAACGAGAGTTTATTGCGATAAAAATAAACCGGTCGAGTGTGAATTCGTGTTTTGAGTTTAGAAATTATTGTTTTTCTGACGAAAATTTAATAACATTAAAGTTCATATGATAAAGTTACGTAAGAAGCGGACTCTTGGAACTCGAAATTCGAAACAGTATCTGTTGTCGAGTTTACTTACTGATTAACATTCTACTTGCGTTTCTAGCAGCAGCAGCCATCGTTTAGGAACAATATTTTCTATTCCCTAATGATTTTATTTGCAAATTTGCACTCTTTTTCCGAATTTTCTCAATGGAAATGTCGACTGTGAACAGCTGACACAATGCGACACATGCGACACGACGCGAGCAGCGCGCATGCGCGGGAAAATTCGTCGCGTTCGAATAGTTGAACTCTACACTTAATATTTTTTTCATAAGAAAATAATCAATCACGAATCGTAATGTATAGTTCTTCAGCTCTCATTGATATTTTATTGATTGAAATTTCGAATGTCTCTCGTTTTCGTAATTTATAAGAAACAGACAACTTTTTTTTATAAAAAAATTTTAATGTAATGACGTATGCTCGGAGAGGGCAGCACTTTACGGTGGTGAATGGTTAATGAAAGTTGTTTCGCATGAAATAATAATTTTTTGAAATCAACTTTTCAATCGACAGCATTCGTTATGAAAGAATAATATAATTGCAATTATTGCGTAAACGATTGAAAGTTTCGAACGTTGTGCAAACATGCGAAATTCCGATTTTTAATTGCAAGACGATCGGAACAATCGAATTATCAATCGTATTTTGTTCTTTTCTTTTGTTTAAATGAGTAAACAAACCCGTTGTCAAAATAAGACGCAGAAAAAAATTTGAATATCGAGTTTGGCAGGAAGTAGTTGCAGATGGCGCTGCGATTGGCTACGAGTCTATATATAAGAGCCACGAGCCACATCGTCTCTTCCTCGAAAGGAGAACAGAGTTGTGTTCGGTGCGGTTGTGTCCTTTTTCTATACAACAAAATAAGAGGTCACACAACCCACATTCTGGATTAACTCTAATATATTTAAAAAAGTATAAAAAAAAAAACAAAAAAAAACACAAAACTTAAAAACCCAAACAAAAAAATCGCAAAATCGTAGCTGAAAACCGCGAAACGGAAGTGAAAATAGTGTGGAAAAAAATAGATTTGGCTCCTTCGCAAACGAGCGATCCATATTGAAGTGTCTCCGTAGTGAAGTGAAGAATTTCGGGAGTCGACAGTGTCCAATTAACCCGAAGAAATGAATCCTGGAGCACCGAATTACCCGATGGCCTCCCTATACGTGGGAGATCTGCATTCTGACATCACCGAGGCCATGCTCTTTGAGAAATTCTCATCGGCAGGGCCCGTGCTTTCGATCCGCGTTTGCCGCGACATGATAACCCGCCGTTCCTTGGGCTACGCCTACGTCAATTTCCAGCAGCCCGCAGACGGTAAGCATTTTACCCCACGAGAAATTCCACTTTTTTTCCCCACGGCCGCCATGTTCGCTTGAGTTTGCGTGACTTTACACGTGCTACGAACAAGACGCCGCCATCTTGCTTTTTTTACCATCTGCTACTTTCACGTTTCGCACATGTCCGGAGCATTGACAAATTTCTGTCCCGTCCACGTCGAAGACTTTCCTTTTTTTTACCTCGAATATTACGAAACCTTGTAATAAAAAACGAGCGATCGGATTGTTGCCCCCCTCGCTGAGATTTCCTTTCTCTGTCCTCGCAGTTCTGACATTCCTCGATGTATTTTATGCGTCGAGAGTATTTTTTTCATTTTTACAATCACATGCACTTTTGTTTTAAGCTATTCCCAATTTTAAAAGTCCCCAAAATTTAACAATTGATGATTTATGTTTTTTGCCTTATTTATTATAGTTGCAATTTTGCGGAATTTTGATAAATATGTTTCAATGAAGATATGATTGCAGCGGAACGAGCTTTAGATACCATGAATTTTGACATGATAAAAGGTCGACCGATACGTATAATGTGGTCGCAACGTGACCCCTCGCTTCGCAAATCGGGTGTTGGGAACGTCTTCATCAAAAACCTGGATAAAAACATAGACAATAAAGCAATGTACGACACCTTTTCGGCTTTTGGGAACATACTTAGCTGTAAAGTAGCTCAAGATGAATCGGGAATGTCCAAAGGCTATGGCTTTGTCCATTTCGAGACTGAAGAAGCGGCCAACAAATCCATTGAAAAAGTCAACGGCATGCTGTTGAACGGCAAAAAGGTAAAAAGATCATGCTCGAAGTAATCTCTTTCCAAGAACAAATACAACAATTTAATTCATTTCAGGTATACGTAGGCAAATTCATCCCCCGCAAGGAACGCGAGAAGGAATTGGGCGAGAAGGCCAAACTCTTCACCAACGTGTACGTGAAGAATTTTGGAGAGGACATGAACAACGAGAAACTGAAGGACATGTTCGAGAAGTACGGCGTGATCACGAGCCACAAAGTGATGAGCAAGGACGATGGCAAGTCCCGTGGTTTCGGCTTTGTCGCTTTCGAGGATCCCGATGCGGCTGAGAAGGCTGTTCTGGAACTCAACGGCAAGGAGATCAGCGAGGGGAAGTGCATGTACGTCGGACGTGCTCAGAAGAAGGCCGAGCGTCAACAAGAACTGAAAAGGAAATTCGAGCAGATGAAGATCGAAAGAATCAATCGCTATCAAGGAGTGAACTTGTACGTCAAGAACTTGGATGACACCATCGACGACGAGCGGCTGAGGAAAGAGTTCACGTCCTTCGGAACCATCACTTCTGCGAAAGTCATGCTTGAGGATGGAAGAAGCAAAGTTGGCATTGGAAAAGTTTGTTTTTTTGAAAACGATTCGACTGTTTACTAAACAACGTTATTTTTCAGGGTTTCGGATTCGTGTGCTTCTCCTTGCCGGAAGAAGCAACCAAGGCGGTGACCGAGATGAACGGGCGCATCGTGGGTTCTAAGCCTTTGTACGTAGCGCTGGCGCAGCGCAAAGAGGACCGAAAAGCTCATCTGGCGTCGCAGTACATGCAGCGCATGGCTAATATGCGTATGCAGCAAATGGGACCGATCTTCCAGTCCGGAGCCGCCAGTGGTTTCTACTCATTGCCGACGATTCAGGCACCGCAGCAGAGATTCTTCGGGCCGGCCCAGATGGCTCAGATTCGCGCGGCACCTCGCTGGCCCGCTCAGGCCAACCAAGTCAGACCGAACGCACAAACAACCAGCACCGGCTTCGCCGCCATGCAGGGTCCATTCAGGGCTGCCACCAGGGCACCCACTGCTCAACCCGGTGCCATGCGCAACGCTATTTCCGCCAGGCCAATCACTGGTACTCGTCATTTCCAAGCTTCTTTAGCTTTCCTGCGATTTTTAAGACTGTTTTTTTTACATCTGTATATCCAGTGTATTTTTCAAGCGTATCTAATCCAAGTCCAGATGCAAGGTTTTTCTTGGACGTTGAAGAGATCGAAGCAATCTTGAAAATCGTCGAAAGTTCGGGCCCGCGATTATTCTTTTCTGGACGGGTCATAAAGTTTTATTGCTGGGTGTATTCAAAGGATTGTTGTTTTTCTAATGCTGTCGAATTTCTGTCCTTTTTCAAAAGACATCGTAATTTATGACCGCCCAGAAAAACTCTGAAAGCTCCATTCATTTCCACGATCCTCAATATTAAAGTTAGTTTTTAATACTTTCAGATTTCTCCAAATTTAAATCCTTTTTCCGTTACATTTTCGACGATTTTGAAGACCTCTAATTTCGCTATTGTATGTATTTCTTTCCTCTTGCAAACCCACGAAGTAGAGAAAACGTACACAAAAATTTGCGATGTATCGATGTAAAAATCACAAGAGAAATGTAGAAAATGAGAAAGATTAGATGCTAAATTGATTGGAATTTTGCAGGTCAACAAACGGTCGGTGGTGCGAACATCCAAGGTCGCTCGATGCCGGGACAAGCAGTTGGCGTGGCCCCGCAGAACAGACCATCGAACTACAAGTACACGTCGAACATGCGCAACCCGCCTCAGGCGATGCCAATTCCAGCCCCGGCTCCAGTGCAACAAGCCGTGCACATTCAGGGCCAGGAGCCTTTGACCGCGTCTATGTTGGCGGACGCGTCGCCGCAGGAGCAAAAGCAGATGCTGGGAGAGCGTCTTTTCCCATTGATCCAGCGCATGTATCCCGCACTCACCGGTAAAATCACCGGGATGTTGCTCGAGATCGACAACAGCGAGCTGTTACACATGCTGGAGCACAACGAATCGCTGAAGGCCAAGGTCGAGGAAGCCGTCGCCGTACTCCAGGCTCACCAGGCCAAG
>JABFQM010000204.1:0-46057 GCA_022816865.1 Zelostemma sp. ZL-2020 | reverse complement strand
TAATTTCAGATGCTTTCAAAGTTGGCCTTGGCATATAGTCCTTGGGTACCATAGAAGTGTTTTTTCTTCCTCCTGTAAAATTCTATTTTTGGTCCTTAGCCCCTTTGGATATTCCGCCCTTCAATTATACTTTTATCTAAAATATGAAGGTGAAATATTTTTAACGTTCCGATTCCTTTCACTTTTTATCAAACCACACCTCGATATGCCATCCTTTTTTGATATTCAAATTTAGAATTTCCTTGTGATCTCCTTAGATCTCCGGAGATCTATGTACACCAAGTGTTAGTCTTAGAAAATTATGGGCAAAGGAGATCTCCTCATTTTTTCCCGGGTAATTATACATTACATATAATATTATATACATTCTGAACTTTCTATGAAGGTTGGCTTTTTTTCAATCTTATCTTTTGTGCACAATACATCTTTTGGGATGAAGTTCAAGGTCCTACCAGTCATACAAACTATTCTCTTAATCTTTACTCATTCAGAGTGACATTCAACTTCAAGAATAATAGAAATTGAATAACTCTGTTAAGAGTGAATTTTATCCTCTGTTATATTACAAATGAAATCGATCGCGCGCGCACCGAATCGCACTCCAGATTCAGAGTGAAACATTCCACTCTTTCAGTAAAAATGATCAACTTTACTCCAAAAGAAATCAACTCGAACCATACTCTCATGAATGATTTACATCATTCGTTCTAAGTAAATAAGCCTCGAATACTTTTGCGCCATAAAAATTATTCCCTCGCCAAAACCCCGTACTTAAACTATTACCTGACTGACCGCGATATGCCTCCATGTTTTGCCCATTGTTGAATGTACTGCAGTCAATCACCTTTTTCTGCACAGTATGAACCATCTGGGTCTGACCTTGAACCGGAACCATTTGCACGTAACTCGTTTGCGGCTGACTGTAAGTGTGCGTTGGCATCGCGTAAGATGTGCCGTAAGAAGCTGTCCTGTACCCAACATTACCAGTGGTGTACCGTGGGGTACCATAAGAATAACTTCCCGTCCTGTACCCAGCACTACCAGTGCTATAAGTCGGAGTACCATAAGAATAACTTCCCGTCCTGTATCCACCGCCGGTGCCGTAAGTTGTGTAGCTCGCCTTCATCGTTTCCGGTCGCGGAAGAGCTTCTCTTTTGCCTCGATAAGTCGTTCTAGAACCCGAAGTGTAATATCCCGTGTTACCGGTAGAATACGTCCGCGTCTGGGGGTAAGAATACCCGGTGCTGTAGCCACGGTTGTAACCGGTCGTGTAATATCCACGATTTCCCGTGGAATACGCGTAGCCGGTCTGAGCAGGGTAAGATGCGACGTAATGCGTTTGAGGGTAAGAAGCAGCGACGTAAGTTGTTTGAGGGTAAGACACAGGAACGTAACTGGTCGTTTCCTGGATTCGGAAATCAGGAGGACAGTTGATGTACTCGTACTGATTAGATTCGTGAGAGGACTGGCCAGATTGCTGGTACTGCACGTTTGTGATGGGCGCAGGCCCAGATTGCATTGTGTAACTATTGCCGTTACTCATGGGTTGATTCGATGAATAAGTGTAGCCATATGAATCTGGTTGGCCGCTGTAACTTCTGCTAACTCGTTTTCCGCCCGGGATGCCATCGCTTTTCAGCTCCTGTGCAAAGTTGCTCGATCTCTTTTGTAAATGGTGTTGAAGACCGGGTACTATGGATTTGCTTTTCTGGAAAAAGAACATTTTGGTATCGCCGATTCGGGGAAAAAGTGGGTTTTGCGTATTTTTCAGACTTTGGACGTATGAACAGTTACATAAGAAATGGATTTTTTGTACTTTTTTATACAATGAAATAGAATACAAACGTGTCATTCCCAATCTATTATTTTCATTAGTTGGTACTTCGATAAAAGTAATTCAGTAACAGTCAAGTAAATTTTTAGTAACTTCCAAGGCTTGATATTTTTATACTTACTGCAAAAGCACTGACACTTAAGCCCACTAAAAGCAAAAATCGAATCATTTTTAAAATGTAAGTTTTCTTCTTCTGCGGATCTTTTTATACTCTTATGAAATTTGGTCATTTTAAAAAGCTTATAATATGGGCATAGTACATAATATAAACATTATTGCAGGAAATGTGAAATATAATTATGCGTTATTAGCGAAAATTGTAGTTGAAAAATGCGATTAAAATCACAAATTGCAGCTAATACAAATTTATATTTAATTGACACGAAAACAATGCGCAACAATAGTCTTTTGCCAAGTTTTTTTTTGTTGATAAAAAAATTAGACGAATCTACAAATATCGCGTGTCCAAAAAGTCCCGATTGATTTTGCGTTGCCACATAATTATCAATCAAAGATAGAAAACAAATCTTTCGATGTAATCAGAAAGTTCGAAAAACACAGACAGATTTACCGGTGGGTAATAACAATTAAATTGAAATTGCGAATGATTCATCGCGAATCGTAAAGTCTACGTAACTTCTTGTCGTCCAAGACGGAATTTCGTTTCTTATAAATATAATACAAATAAGTTTCAGAGATATTTTTATGTTGCAAAACATTTATTAGTTTTTATGTAACGAAACAATACAAAAGTTTACACTGCAATGAAACAACTAAATTTGCAGTTTTTTAAACAAAATTAAATTGGCTTTATTCAGTCTGACGGACTCATCTAACAATGACGTACTCAAATACACAGGTTTCGTGTTCTCCCAAGTACGGTTTTCAAACGCGACGCCTATAAAATCGAGAACATTACTGCTGAGCTTTGGTATAACGGGGTACAAAACGAGCGCGCTGATTCTTGCAGTCTCAAGAGTCAACGAAATTACTGCCTTTAATTCTCTGTGAGTCTCTAGATCATCAATATTTTTACTCAATTTCCATGGTTCGTGATGATTAATCATGCGATTCGCGCTATGCAAAACCGAGACCGTCGCATCGACCACACGATGCACGTAAAATTGTTCATAATTCTCCTGGGCAGTCGCACTCAGGGTTTCCAGGAGATTTCTCAGTTCAACAGCAGCATCCGACGTCAATACTTTAGCATACGTCATCGGATTAGGAAATTCCCTGTTGGGATTCACAGACTCTGAAGTACATCGATTTAACATGTTGCCAAAAGTACCAGCTAATTCGGCATTCAAAATTTGCGATACGCGCAATGCTGTGTAATCTGAAATGAAAAATGAAAATGAAGAAATCGAATTGAATTCAACTATTAACTGATGCAAATTTGTATAACACATACTCGCGTCATTGTGAGGTACGGAATCTCTCAAAAGATAGTATCTCAAACCCTCGGTCGTAAAACTTTTAGCAGCTTCGAAAGGCGAAATCACGTTTTTCAGACTTTTGGACATTTTTTCGCCGTCGATGGTCCAGTGAGAATGGCAAAACAGAGTTCTCGGAGGTTCGAGTCCGGCAGCTATTAAAAACGCGGGCCAGTAAATACCGTGGAATTTCAGAATGTCCTTTCCTATGACCTGGAAAAATGACAAAATGCAAATTTAGTTCCGAATGTGATTATAAGAATTAATTCTAGAAGAAAAGAATCTTACTTGAACATCGGGCGGCCAATATTTCCGGAAGCGTTCATCGGGGTAACCCAAAGACGTTAAATAATTTACTAGTGCATCGAACCAAACGTAGATATTTTGAGATTCATTGTCCGGCGTTCTAATACCCCACGGCATTCGTTCCTTGGGTCGCGATATACTGAGATCTTCGAAAACCTTTTCATTTTCCATCCACTGAGACAGTATTTTATGAAATACCGGTGGTCGAACGACATTTTCTGCAAAAGGAAAGATCGCCATTGAATCACGTCGTCGAATTTCGAATTTATTGACGATCATTTACCGTCTTTGAGCCAATGTTTCAAATCGTCTTGAAAAGCGCTGAGGCGAAACTTGAAATTCTTTTCCTCGGTCCATTCGACGGGACGTCCAGATTCTGCAGTTACGAAAATCGTCTTTCCCGACGAATCTTTTTGTTCTTTCAGGTCGACTTGTGATACGAAAGCTTCATCCGCGGTACAATACCAGCCAGAGTATTTTCCCGAATAAATGTGATTCCTACTTTTTAATTCGTTCTGAAAGCAAAGTTGAATAATTACATTGATCAAATAACTATTTAAAATAGAATGTTCGTTCGTACCCAAAAATGGTGCACAGTTTCTTCGTGACGTTTTTCCGTTGTCCTTATAAAATCCGTGTACCCGATTTCGAAAGTATCGCACATCTCTCGAAATTTTTGTGCAATAATGGTGCAATACAAATCAGTTTTAAGATTCATTTCTTGTGCTGCTTGTTGAACTTTATTGCCGTGTTCGTCGGTTCCAGTAGTCAAGAGGACAGTCCTGTCATCGTGCATCGAATTGTACCTTGCAATTGTATCTGCCAGAACCGCGGAATACAAGTGTCCAATGTGTGGAGCTGAATCATAGAAAAAGAGATTAAAAGCCATCCAAAGTTTAACTTCGTAACGTAAATATTTCACTCACCAGCATTCACATAAAAAATTGGCGTTGTAATATATTTATACGGTTTACTCGAAACCCATCTTTTTGATACGTGCGAGACATTTTTTGGCATCAACAAAGTGCTTTGTAACTTCGACAATTGTATTTTCGCTGAAAAGTAAATTTAGATACACTTAAAACTTATCGCTGTTTTTGAATAAACGAGTTTTCAATCTTTTTATGCCATACATTCTTCTTTCAAACTATTTTTGGTCAAGGAATATTAAACAATCCCGAATTGCATAAAATAAATTTTATTGTTTCGTCTACTATGGTGAATTTATACAAGTTGTTGACTCGACGAGACATTTTATGAAGTTGCAATACAGACTAATAACAAATTTCATTAATTCGACTTTTTGACTTTGCTTGATAAGCCGGATGCCTGTGTATTAAAAGATATCGTTTCCAATTGGCTAATGAGATCCATATGCTTGAACTCGTCCGGTTTCCGAGTAAATCGCTCCAGCAATTCCAGCCGAGCGGGATCATCCAACGAGTAATACAACTGCAATTCGTTGGCCAAGCATTGAGCCTCTTGGACGTTGATGGATTTCGAGTCGAATTCTCCTCTCATCAAAATAATTCCTTTGCTCTCCACCAGTTCCATGTAGTGGGTCATGGTCAAACATTCCGGAGCGTTTTCCTTGTGAGTTTGGTACCACAGAAGAGGGGTCATGTGTATCTCCGTTCCGTGGAACTGAGTAATGATGAATTCATAGCCCTGGTCTCTCGGCAGCGGCAGCAAAAATGTTGGGAATTGTCGACCTCGCTCGAAAATCTTATCAAACTGCTGCTTCGTGAGAATCCCCGAGATGCAGCTTTTCTGCTTATGGTACTGCTGCCAAATGTCGATGATTTCTTCTTTGCTCTTGTCCTTGATCATGTCGATCTTCATCACGTCGTCCAGCTTGGCTTCCTTTCTCTGGAGATTTGGTTCCACAGAAGTCTTCGCTTGCGACGTTTGTTGAAAACTCTTTGCCTTCGCAGCTTTTTCTTTAACAATATCGTGAGGTTTTTTGTCAGCATTCTCATTGGACTTTAAAATAATTAATTCATATTTTTATTAGGAAATGGTGCGGGCTATCAAAAAATCGAAAATCGATATTCTTTATCAGTTCGAAGATCTTTTTTCGAAATGTTGGCATAAAAAGATTGACTCGTAAAATAAACTTGCTCTTACATGTATGTTTTACGTAAGAGCGAGAATTACAAAAAAAAGTAATCAGAATTTTATGAGTTTAAGGAAGCATTCAATAGAAAAAGTTACATTTTTCGAAGTAAACATTCGTTTACCGTGAATTTGTTCAAGTGGAACTATTTTGCAAGTTAATTTTGAGTACGATTATTATTTACATTGGTAAAAATTTATCAATAGGTTGAGAAGAGTTGATAAATATAAATAATGATAGTTATGCATTCAACGAAATGCAAATTTTGGAATAAAACATACGAAGTAAAGAAAAAGACAACACTGAAAAATTGTGAGGTTATGTACCTTTTTCTTCGCGATTTTTTTGTTCTTTCCGCTCTATCAGCTCCAGGAACTCTTCGGGGTTGGTTTGCTGGAGTTTGTCAATTTTTTGTTTGTATTTATCAAAATATGGATTATTGCTGAGATCTTCCATCGCGCGGGTTGTCATGATTAACCTTTTCGCTGTTGCGGACAAGATTTTTGTATTCGTTCTATTCATTGTTCTATTAATTGAGAAACCAGATTTTAGTCCCCTCAACAATGCAGCCATTGATTACTTTTGTTCTTTGCGTTTAAAGCACGGTACTTTAACTCCGCATTTGTATAAATCTTGTTACATGCGCGACGAACGAAAATCGCTCAAATGTAATCATTTCGTAAACCTGCGCAGTAGTTCAAGTGTGCAACTGCGCAATGAATGCTGCGCATTGTTATAAAAAAACCAATGATTTTTTCCAAATTTTTTAATTTATCGAATCAAAAATTTTTTGCTTATTACATAGAATTATTAACAGAGACATAATTGCTTTCTTCATATACGTCAAGAACCTCGATAAATCTTCCACGCAATTTTTTCCCGCAAAGTTTTTTGTCGGGATAAGAAACGAGTTTAAAATTGTATGAAAACCGCGCTGAAAATTCGACATCTTCCGCTCCACTTGGAACTCAGGGCCGAATACGTATCTCCATCCCCCGAAAACTTCAAAATCTAGGAATTAAAATTTACCATCGTTGCCGGAAACACACGCACCACCGCCAATTTCTCCCCGCTCTATTCAAAACATTTTTTAATCCCCGCGTAATATTCCGCGGGTTCATATTCCCAGCGGAACCGCGATTCGGAAAGTTCAAAATATTGCGTACGGCCCTGACTTTGCACGAGCGCAACTTCACGCGAGTCAAAAGAACTTTTGTCAAGTCTAGAAACATTTTTGAAAAAACGACTCTTTTAAAATTGCAAATCCGATAAATCATAGCGCAATCGAAAATTACTAAAGTCGAAATGCATCGGTCCTTGGAAACATAAATCAATGAAAAGAAAGCGCGTTTCGACGAGCGTAGTCCGATTCCGACATTTCCGTAACGTCAGTCGTCCGTGTCGTCCTGCTGATCCGTGCTGTGAAGGGGAAAATGTCGGTACATCGGTGGTGTCCGTTGTACCCCCAGTGACTTTCGCCGTAATTATCCACGCATCCGCAACATTTTCCATCCTCCCGTAACGCCGTCAAGTTGTTTTCGTGACGAGAACCGTCCTTGAAACGATCGCGTAGCAATAGTGTCTGTCCGACGACGAATAATCGGCCGCGAAGTAACGGATCCCGAGTGTCGTTAGCATAGACGGAAGAACGCTCGGCAACATGTCTTAATCGTGAAAGATTTCGACTAATTGTTTATTTTCATCTAATTTCGGTACATTTTTTGCCAACTTATACTCATTCGATAAAACTTTCTTCATTTTGCAATCGTCAATTATAAATTATAAAGCCATGACTGGCGCATTGCAAAGAAATTATATGCTCGAAAAAAATTGAATTAAAATTGCAAAACGAATCTGAATACTTACGAACAAACGAAACTTTCGTTCGATCATTTTTTTCGATGTTTGATGAAAAATAATCGAACATCGAAACATCGGTTTACGAATAGATCGATTGGAATAATCGATTAATCGGATTGAAAAACATCGATGTTTAGATTCATCGGTCAACATCGCCGCCATCACTACACCAGTGACTGACTTGCGACTCTCGCCGTAATTGTTGGTGATTATCAAAAGCATTCGTCGAAGTCATGTCGTCAATAGGTATTAGCAAGAACGAATTCATCGTCGGCGGCAAGTACAGACTCATCCGAAAGATCGGATCCGGATCATTTGGGGACATATATCTCGGAATCAACGTCTCAAATGGCGAGGTGAGTTCATACGTGGCCTTTTACGAGGCAGCAACAACACCCTGCTTTACTTCGGCTCACTTTCTCTCTTTTATTTCCATCTCTCGTTCCCCCTCCCCTTTCGTCTCTCTCGCTCCGACTCGTACGACCTGTCTTAGCTCATTTTTGCCATTATTTTGCCACGATTTTCAACCTCAACCTGCGTTAATCGCGTTAGGGATTATTTTTTCATGCAACTTACGAGACATTCGTCGCGATCTCTTCCTGCGTGCCCGAGCTGGAAATCGATAAACGCATTTTTCGAATCACGACACGCTTCGTCGGTGTCATTTTTTCGCTTGCTGAGATTTTGACGTTTCGCTCTATTTTTTTTCCATTACTTTCGATTGAATGGACACGTGTACGCAGTAATTAATAACGACAACACGATTCATTATGCTAAACAGACGCCATTATTGGAACTGTAATTTCTCTTATCTAAATTACCTAATTATTATTTTTGGCCTTAGCGATCTTCGAAAATAAATACGTTGCCTGTCGGGGAATTGTACAATTGTATACTGAGATGCAATAACATGTTTATCCAAAGCAAATATTCACGGATTGAACGGAGCGATTGTTTTTGTATGAAACGAGAAAAATCGAGAATAATGAACGACTAAATTCTAGCTCCATTGTTCTTCGATTTATAGCATTTCGAGAACAGTTTTAGTTTCAAGTTCATTCAAATTTGGATATGAAAAAGATAAACTCGGTAAAGGTGACCTAATCAAATAAGGATTTGTTGTGATGCAACTGCTCGAAATATAGCAATTGTTTTCCAGACAAAGGTTCAAGAGCTATTTTAGGAACGTTTCAGTTGATATGAACCGAAATAGAAATAACAATTTTTCACCATGAATGTTGCCTAACATCCTTAGATGCAAATATAAACTTTTCGAAATCCATGGATGATTCGTTTTTTCAATGAAAAAAACAATACTTGCTCATTACATAATTGCGTGCTCACGGTACCATATTTTTCGTTTTGCAGGAAGTGGCGATTAAATTGGAAAACATGCGAGCTCGCCACCCACAGCTCTTATACGAATCCAAACTCTATAAAATATTACACGGTGGTATCGGAATACCTCACATACGCTGGTAAAAATTTGACCTTTTTAATGAATTTCTTGGTAAACTCCTGCTAAAATCAAAATTGTGTATTCAGGTATGGACAAGAGCGCGAATACAACGTCCTTGTAATGGATCTTTTGGGCCCGTCTCTCGAAGATCTGTTTACATTTTGCTCACGAAGATTCACGATAAAGACGGTCTTGATGTTGGCGGATCAGATGATCGGAAGGATCGAGTACGTGCACTGTAAGCACTTTATTCACAGGGACATCAAACCTGACAATTTTTTGATGGGTATTGGCTGTCATTGCAACAAGGTAGTTGTTATATAATAATTTTTAACTCGGAATTCCTTTCGTTAATCATTAATAATACCCCAAAAAATTCCAGCTGTTTCTCATAGACTTTGGATTGGCTAAGAAATATAGAGACAGCCGTACAAGATCCCACATAATGTATCGCGAAGACAAAAATTTGACTGGCACGGCGAGATATGCGTCGATCAATGCCCATCTTGGAATCGAACAAAGTCGTCGGGACGATATGGAGTCGCTCGGTTACGTCCTCATGTACTTTAACCGGGGTTCTCTGCCATGGCAAGGACTGAAGGCTGCCACGAAAAAGCAAAAGTACGAAAAGATTAGCGAGAAAAAGATGTCGACTCCTGTTGAAGTACTTTGTAAAGTAAGAATCTTTCTCTTCGAAAAATTTGGTCTCGAAGAATGAGAATTAGGAGTACGATTTTTAACCAATTGGATTTGAAATAGGGATATCCAGCTGAATTTGCGATGTACATAACTTACACGCGGGGATTGCGCTTTGACGAGAGTCCGGATTACATGTACCTGCGACAGTTGTTCCGCATTCTCTTTCGTACGCTGAACCATCAATATGACTACACGTTCGATTGGACAATGTTGAAACAAAAGGCAGCTCTGGCTACCATCACCGGCACGTCAGCCAGTCAGGGCCAGAACAGTCAGAACAATCAAGTTCAAGGCCAAGGAGCCCAAGGTCAGCACCCTTCTCAGGCCACCACTCTACAAGGTGCATCAAGGGAGTCAGAACATTAAAACGATATAAGAGTTCGCTTACCTGCCTTTCATTAGATGTGCTTTTGGTTTTTCATACGGTGCCATTCCATTTCATTTCAGTTTGTGACATGTTTTGTTTGCAATTGATTCATAGAGTGGCACTTTTTATTTTCATTTTCATTACTTTCATTGACGATTAATAATTTATCAAGCAAAAGAAAGAAACTTACAAACTGCATATAATTGTAAACAATTTGTAACTTTGCTACTGCTTAATATTTTTGTAAATAATTTCCATGTCCAACTAAAACTTGTAGAGAATGAATAATTTAACATTCGTTTAAAAAGAAAACATTAATATGAGAATTGATGTGGTAAAAGTAACTCTTATATTGAAAGATTTCACGTGTGTTGTTAAGTTTGATGAAGATGTACTCGATTAACTCAAAAATTCTTGATCGCTAACCATTGGTACATAAAGAATTTTTCATTTTGTTCTTTTGATACCGCAAGAATCGAATCATTGATGCACACATGAATTTATTTTTCGTTTCAAGTGTCATGACTTCATTGCGCATGCTTGCATGATAAAAATGTCAGATCATTAATTTTTTCCTGATTAAAATTATACATTTTACATTTTTTCGTTGCAAACATTACTAATTGATACTTTGCGATGGTGAAATTAATGAAACACGATGACGTAATTGACAGGAGATATTGCCAGAAAAAACCTACACCCACGAACAAAATTTGCAAACCTTACCAGCGTGCCGGAATGAGTTCCATCTTCGAACAGCAAGATCCGAAAAGTTTTTCCCATCACTTCATATGAAACCTTGGCCCGTTGAATTCCTCTGGCAGTGTAGTTATATAAGTTTGCATTGTATTAAATAATTCACATTCCAAATTCATAAAATAATTTCATCTACTTCCTTTTCGTCAAAGAAATGATTACAAATGGATAATCATGAAAAATTAAATTTTTCTTACGTGCTGAAAGACTAAGAACAGGTTAAAATCCCAAGCAATATCTCTTGTTGAAAAAAGAGGGCAAATGAACATGTTGTAATCGAAATTTTTTTACCTGTTTCAGGAGCACGTTAAAATATAAAAGTATCCATGAAAAACACCAAACCTGAAATGAAACGTTTCATAAGTGCGTGTCAAAGTGTATAGATTTGGCACACGGCGTCATCATCGAAAGGCTCGCATCAAAGTGACTCTCTAAGTTGGGAGGACGATAAACGAAAGTCGTGATCTTTAATTATCATTTCGAGCAGTGCGCCAAGTCCTTTAAATTTCCGGTACTCGGATAATTGATCTTTGTAACTCGATTCTTCAATCGAGCGGCCAAGGTTGGCTTCTTATAATATTAAATACCATTCTTCATTATCATTGTCATCGCCACCATCATCATCATTATTACTCTAATTAATTCATTAAAACAATTATTATAATATTATTACAACAGCCTGATAATAATGATTATAATTTCGTTACGCTATTTAATTTTGTCATCTGTAATGTTACATCCAAGCACAACGTTGAGATCCCGACTAAACCGAACGGATTCGCCCGAAAATCCGCTCTCGTTTAATTTTTGTATTCACCCTGTCGATCCGCGTGAATGCTTGTTTGTTTGAGCGAGTGAGTGCGTGCGTGCGTGTGTCCAGTACAGTGCGCGTATAGGAAATTTTACATACCAAACCCTGCAAGAGTACCGCAGGTTCCACCATCCGCTCGCTTCTTTCTCTTCATCGATCAACGAAAACTTGGTTTTTTTGCCCTTTGTTTCTCTTCTTTTGTTTCTCCATTGTCGAATGTAATTGACAAGCAAAATCCCGGTAAACTTTTGTCGCCGGCTCTCTTTTTCTCCCACCCAGTGATGTAAGGAGAGTGTGCAATGGATTTCGTTCCCATAATAAGAACTCGGACGACTTGGGTGATGTGATGTTTTTTTTGTTATTTTATTCTATTTTTTTTAAACGAATTGCAATCGTGTAGCTTATAAGTTTAGTATAATTATTATTTCAATGACAATCTACTTTGTATTCGTATCTTTATCGTTTGAGGAACAGCCTAGAGTGGACCAAGTTCCAGTCATTTGTCCCATGAGATGCGCTCTTGGTGTACGTTTTCTTCCTCGCCCTTCATGTATGTGTGCGTATGTAAATTATATATACACACGTGAGTGCAAGGCACTTTGGTCGAGTCTCCATAATCATCGCTAATTATCACGAATGTTGTTGGGGTAAACGTGAATCGCGGATATTACGGACAGCAGATGAGGAGCTTGGGAGTTTTAGTGCAAAATGGGGGTAGAAATGATGCGAGGAGGCGATCGGGCAAGAAGTAGAAACGTCAGTGAGAAAATGAGAAAGCGTGATCGTGTTGAAGTGTATCGTATGCGTGAATGGAATACTTATTGATTAATGATGTACTGCACATAATACAATATCTTTGTATGCATACATGTATATATGTGTGTACTGTGTATATGCACATGGTATATACATTTATGAAAAATGTGACTGTAATTAAGATATGCATTATTTCATAAACACTGAGAATTACTTGAAGGTTCATTGCTCTAATGTCTCTTAAAATAAAAGAAACTCAATATTGTAAAGGGAACGTAATTTATTTACCGTCGATTCTGCGATTCTGACCTTTATTTCGACGTTGCAAGTGAAAAGGTTCGCATTTGCTGCAACTGATTTACTGAATTACTCGACAAGGTTTGTTCGTTGAATGAAAAAAATGAATGTACTTGCAATGAAATTTTCGTAAAAAAAGGAAAATGTATTCTTGTAGATGAAATTGAATGAATGTCTAAAATTTTAGAGGTTTTTTAAAAGTGTGGATATAGAAAATTGCTTATTTACCTTACTATTTCTGATGAAACTCCGCCAACTACTTTCTAAGATATTTTTAAAACATTTCTGAACTTTGCGTTCAACGATACATTTGTTATTTTTACCGATTAATGCGACTGGAGGTAAAAAAAGTCGATCGAATTATAATCTTGAAAATTGTTGTGGCAAATAAAAGATTAAAAATTTCAGCTCTGAGAGATTTACTTTTGAAGATGTTATGTATCGGTGGAATAATAGAAAAGGAACAAAAACGAAAGAAAACCGGAAAATCTCGTAGAAAAGCTATAAATTAATGTTTATTAAGCGTTATTCTCATGATTTATTTTACAAACGTTTCTTCAATAAATACATTTATAAATATTGCACTCCTTCAACATGAACGTAAAGCAATTTAGTAATTCAGTAGCATATGAATCTTTCTTAATTCGGGTAATCCTACATTTAGTCTACGACATTCTGCGGGTCCATTGTACGGGATTTTTATTTGTGCAGCGAGCAACTGTTTACTGTCTCGAAGTGCAGCAGCCATTTCTGGGGACTGGAATGTGCCAAAGTTTGTAGCCAATTTATTAATGTTCGATCTCTTCATGGCTTCTCCTTGTACATCGTTCTGAAACATTCAACGTCGAAAATAATTGTTTTTCAAACACTTTTTCTTGCTTGTCATTGCAAATATTACTCACAAATAATTTATTAGATTGATCTTTCAAAGTTTTCAAAAGCTGTTGCTTCTTCATTTCTTCTTGCCTGCGTTTTGCAATTGATAAAGTTAAATCAGGCACTGTGTGTTGTACCTTGAGTATTTCCTGAAAAGAAAATGCAAGATCAATGCAAAAATTAATTAATAAATGTATGTTGATAGCATTCATTCATCATATAGAAAAACTAAAATTCTGGAGGGTAAAAAGTGACAAATTTACATTTTTCAAGTTCTGGTATCTCTTTGACAATTCTTGTAGTTGGCCCATTGACTTGGTATCAGGTAAGGTAGGTAAAGGTTCAAGAGCATTCAACTTCCGTTTGAGATCGACCGCCATAAGTTTGCACTTTTGTTCATTCTCGTGCCTCAAAGCTTCTCGAAGTCCCGTTATTTCTTGCATCAGCATTCGTTCGACGCTATTCGAGCCCAAGTCATCTCCGGATATTGATGTTATCATTTTCTTTCCAAACGTCTTTAGTTTCTCTTTCAATTGTCCTTTCTCTGATTCTAAATTATCAAGATCTGACTGCAAATGATCCATCGTTTCTTCGAATTCTTTTTCCTGCGAACAAATTTTTGTCTAAAAAATAGTCAACGAATAAAATTAAATATTAAAAATGAACAAAAATGCGTCTGACTTTTCGTTTCAACTGGTTCGTTAATTCTTCTACCCTCCTGTTGAGCTTTTCCGTGCTCATTTCGAAATCGTGCTGTTGATTCGTGAGGCGCTTCTCGACCAATTCTTTCCTCAGCGACATTTCCGACAGCTCTCCCTGCTTGTCTCTCAAGCCCAATTTCATCTCACGTATGTCGCTGTCCTTCTTCTCCAATAGCCTATAAATTTACAATATTTCAAGAATAAACAGTTCCTTTTTTTCAAGTAAACAAACAACAAAAGTTAAACACAAACTTGCTGAGATTCTTGACTTCGTCGGCTTCTTTTCTCACGGCTTGAGCCCGCATGAGAATCGGGCTAATCGATTGTTCACCAGTTTCGACTTGTTGCCTCTGTTGCGCTTTGCCCGTTATGGCCAATTCGTTCTCGCACTCAGTCATTTTCTGAGCCAAGTTCGCCGCGGCTTGTTGAAGTACAGTAAGACTGGATTTTACCGAATTCACCGGACCCAAATCCTCTGTGTCATAAATTTTCTCACTCGACATGGCTGCCATGTCCATCAATTTTGGCTCCTTCAGGCCTGATTCCAAATCTACCAAAAAACCAAATGAACCAATTTATATTTCTGCAAGAAAATTATCGCGTAAGAATTTCACCTCCATTGTTGATGATCGCCTGCAACGCGCTCTTCAACAAATCTTGAGTAGTTTTCATGACTTTGACTGCGTGCTGATAACACGTTGACATTTGCTCGGTCCAGTCTTTGCTCAGGCCCAAAAAGGCTCCGGACGGTGAAACCGAGTTCATATGTTCACGAGGAATTCGTATACGCGCTGATTTCAGATGCTGCTGCACAACTTCGCAAGCTGTTTCAGCATGCTGACAAAGCCGTCCTGAAACAATGTTACCGTCATTAAAACCGTGCTTCAAAGTAAAAACACAAATGAATAAAATTTCGTTTTACCGATGTCGCCGGCTTCTCCATCGATGAGGGTCTTGATGGCCGCGGCATCGGTGGCGATGACTTCGCAGCAGCTGCCTAACATTCTTGTTCCATTGGCGACGAGACGCGCTTGATTCGTCAGGTCACTCTCGCCAAAGAGAATGCAGTACATGTTGATAAAATACGAGCAGCATTTCTCAATCGCGTCCATCGGCAAATTCTCGTCCAGCTGATCTTTTTTCACCAGTTCGATGAGAAGGTCCAACGACTTTTCCTGTGCGACCATTTCCGGATACGTCGTTCCTACCTTCAGTAGCATTTCCGGGGTGCAAAAGTTCAGCCCTGACTCGAAGCATCCCAGAGCTGTTTGCAACGCATACATGTGGGAGCACAGTCTTGACCTGAACGAGTATTGCGCGACGGAGTGTCCTTTCACCACCGCTGCCCTGTAAATTTCCAAATAAATGGTTCGTTATTTTTGTTTTTCGATCTGAATTCGCAAAATTTTATAGTGAACGTAAAAGTACCTATCGCATTTCTCGATAGGTGGGTATTTATCTCGAACTTGGGAAATGAGAATTTCCGTCTTTTGCGTCATCCTGGGGACGAGGAGAAGAGCCGAGATTGCGTCGTGGTCACCGCCGCGGGTCATGAACGCGGGCGGCATAAACGACAGCAAATGATTCACGTGATTTCTAGCTTCCTCGGCTTCTAATCGCCTCAGTTCCAAATCGATTGCCTTGGTTTGTGCTTTGGTCTCTGCAAACGTCTTCTGGAATTCGAGAATGTCCGCCAATTGTTGGTCTGGTCCTGAAAAGTCAAAGAACGAGGTTGATAACTTTGTTGGAAAAAGGCTTTTTTAGAACAAGGTGAAAAGATACCTCTTGATCCAGTCAAAGAAGATTCGTTACTGTGAAGCCGTTCCTGTAATTGTACGCATTGCTGTTGGAGTTGCTGCGTCAGCTCACGGAATTTCGCGATGGTCTGTTCGCGGTCGGACAAAGTTTCAAGGGCTGCGTCCCGGTGACGCTGAGAATCCCGTGCTTGTGCCAATGCCATGTCCAACTCTTCTCGTAGTTCCAGCTCCAGTTCTCTCGAAGATTCAGCCAGCTGGTCTGACATGTCCTTAAAAAATCATCAATATGTGATTTGTTTTCGATTTTAACTAGATGTAAACAACTGAAAAAATGTACTTGTAAAGCTTCTAAATCAGCCACAGCTTCTTCCAGTTCAGTGACTTTCTCCTCCAAGGCCATTTTGCGTTCTCCCAAAGCTTCCACCATCTCCTCGGCCCCCAACGCAGCATCAACCTGTAACATTTCTTTTTCATTAAGAAATTGTAAAACGAAAAAATATAAAATGTTTTACTATCAAAAAACTTGACCTGCTCCTGCAAATCGCTGATCTGATGTTCCATGTCCTCGACTCGCTGCGATAGTTTTTCCTTTGTTCTGCCAAGTTCTGTGATTTCCGATTTCGCGTGGTCCAAATCTTTCTGCAGCTTCTGGAACTCGTGCTTCTCGTGTGCCGACAGATCTCGCATTCTGACCAGGGTTTCGCGAAGTCTCGCGTTCTGTTGTTCCAGCTGCTTAACCTCGTAACTCGTCGCCGCCGTTGTCGCGTTGTTTCCACCAGACTTTGTTAATTACAAACATGGTACAAGTTTGCTTCAAAATCCGGCAAGATGCAACGGAAATGTCTCTTACCCTTTCGGACATTTCTGTGCGCAGCAACTCCAAATCCAACGTCAGCTCCTCAACTTTTTCCTGTAGTTGTTCCATTTCCATCTGCAGCGTCTCAGCTTTTTCCTCTGCCATTTCTTTGTCCAGCGTAGCCATTTCCACCGTCTCCGAGAGACTTTCCATTTCTTCTTGGTACTGTTCTCGGGCAACGTGAGCATCGCGCGTTTCCTGCTTTGCTCTCTGTAGTTCTCTTTGTAAACTGGCCTGTTTGAGCATAAAAGAAATTTTATGTTTTAGACTAAATGAACCAAAACATTTCGGCATTTCATGATTTTATTTACCTGACTTTCCATGACTTTAGATTTAAACTCGAGAAGCTGCTCCACTTGAAGTTTGGTTTTCTCAAAGTCTTTCATTCTCTCTTTGTCTTGTATTCGTTTCGATCGTAAAATGTTCACTTTTTCGTTCAAATCGCGTATCTGAAAAGCGTCAAATAATAAAATTAACCATTTCGAAACAAAAATAAACTTGATGATTAATTACCTGAGCCTTAAAGTTGTCGTTTTCTTGTGAAATTTGCAAGTGCGAGAGTTTTTCTTCTACGGAGCTCGAAGTCATGGATAAACCCATCGCTTGTCCAGGAACAAACTGCGGCTTCAAGGTTTCCACAAATCCGGTCTGCTCAACACATAAATTGTAAAAAAGTGTTACTTCATCATAAATTTTCATCGGGGAGCAAGGGCGTTCCTTCTTTTGTTACCAAAGAAGAATCCTTTATTTAAAAACGAAAATGAAATTCAACAACAAAAAAAGAATCGCCCTGCATTGTTGTGTTGTGTTTTCGCTGTATTTGTTAAACAATAGTGTAGTTAGTATCAGCCAGCACTAGAAAGCTACGCTAAACTGTTTATTAGTTCTAAAACAATTACATAAATCTCATTTTGACGAACACAGTTGTGTTAACGAGGCAATATTAGCCCGATGAGAAATCTGACGATTTTTTCCGTTCCCATGAAACATACGAGTCCTATTTTCATGCACACAATAAAAAATTGTACACTTTTGGTATGGGCTATGAGTGCTCTATGTGGCGAATAACAGTTGCAGCGTTATCTAACATCGATGTAATATGGGTGAAAGTATTGGATTATTCGATAGTAATTAATCATTTTCATATGAAAAATAAGAGTAATGAAATTAACTGTTGATTCATACGTGATGGAATTATTGTCGTTAACAAAGTTGGGTAGTAACTTGACTTTCAAGTTAAAAGTTGAATTGAAAGTTGGAACCTCATCAACTTTTTAACCTTTTCAAAGTAACTTACCCAACCTCGATCGTTAATAATGAACGAGATAAATTGTTGCGATGAACAGATTGTTGTGAAGTAGCTTGTTACCGTGAATAAATGAATGATGAGCTAATAAGTCCGAAAGATTCACAAAACCAGAGAAAAGGTGACAAAAACTGATGTATTACAGTTAATGAGTATACATATATTAGTTACATTATTGCGATCATCTTGAGCCTTTTTGCTGGGATGTGAACTCGTGCTAGGAGACTTCTGAAACACGTACGTGCATTCCCTTTTCAATTCCGTGTGAAAATGCATGGCGGGTTTTTCATCTTGATCGATTTTTCGAATCTGACATTAATATATCATTCCATGAAAAGTAAGCATAGTGAATTTTTCCACACAAACAGTACCATTACGAAATTTGTCAACTTTTGAGAATGTGCTTCCGTGATTCCTTGATTTTACGCTTTTCGACAATTGACAAATTGAATTGTACTTTTAACACTCACTTTTGAATTTATTAAATAACACACTTTTAAGGGAAATGCAATTACAAATGTGGATTGTGACGATGCGAATGTATAAAATACCTCGACGAATGATGCTCGTTTGGCCATCGTTGGTGCTGGTATATGAGATTCGCCGATATCTTTACGTTCGTGTTGCGAGGTAGCTAAATTTTCCGTACTCGGTGAGTCGAGTTGGGTCCTGCTTCCGACCAAAGACAGACGGGAGCTGAAAAAAAAGGCAGTTGAAATTTCTCGATTCGTTAATTTCACACGGAAAACGAACAGTGTCTAAGCGAATATTTGTGATGAAATTGTGCTTTGCGAATACACTTTTACAACATTTATGATTTTCTCTCTCTCCAGTAAATGAAATCTTGAGTACGCTGTTTTGGTAAATAAAAAGACGACATTGACAACACCATGCGCTGAAACTTGTACAAAGATGAATGAATCCATCGGTTACATAAATTGGATTTGTGTGTGTAAACAATAGTGGTGACACAACGGAAGCATTTTGAGATGTAGTGAATAGCTCTGAAGCTCGTTCAGCCTTGTCGCAAAGCAGTTTCAAGTACCTAAAAAATCGCAATAAGCGCAGCAACAGACGTCCGAAGAACGTAATCTAAATACCGAATATAATTGAATTCAACTCGTGTTCTTACCCCGAGAGCTTTTCGAATTGTTGACGCGTAACTAGTGCTGGAGACGCTTTTCTTCGTACTCTTTTATAAGCAGCATAGAATTAAGTTGAACTCTTATTAGACAAAACTTTTTTCAATGACAAAGCAATTGTCTCATGAATTTTAAATCCAAGTGCAACATCATTTCATCGTGTTTATAAGACAATTTTGTTTCAAACTTACGTAGTGGGCTCATTCCTGCGCCGAGTACTAGCGCTAGCATGAAAATTGTGGTACTTTAATCTTTCTGCTTATTCATTTTCAAAAAAATTGTATTGTTTTTGGTGCTTGTTATAAAAGAGTGTCATGAAAACTTTTTTTTGGTCAAAAAACAATTTTTGCAGCTTAATATCTATCCCACGTGAAAAATCAACCAAACACAATTCTACAACGACGAATCGTCTGGAATACCGTCGAAAGTTTGAGTTTCAAAAAGAAAACTCCATACCTGACCAAAGATCCTGGCTTAATTCGACAGTTTTTCATTGGACATTGAAGTAGTTAATTAATTTTACCTATTAAGCCGACTTCTGGCTCGTGCTGCGCTGGTACCATCTTGCGAAGTTGAACTGCTCACAGTTGGGGATGGAACAGACATTTCTATGGGGTTTCCTGCGTCGTCCAGAAGTATAAGTTGAGTTTGCCGTACAAACATTCCATGATTCTCCGCACACTTTAAAAGAGTGAAAATATTGTTACAAGTTTCTCGGTAAATTACAAGCAAATTTCATTGCCAGATTAAATTTCGAGAGCCTTTTTCTGAAGTGGGAAAGGATCTTTTGAGGGAAAATTCATGTTCGTAATGTTAACCTTAAAGTATGCCTGCCCTTTGACAGAGCCATTGTTTTTTCCTTTTGGTTCGTCCAATATTACTCCGATCCATTTTCCTGCGGCAAAAGAAGGGTGCCCGACGTAAGCAATGGCACCCTGGCAATCCTTGCCCGATACCTCGACTCGTTGTCCTACTTTGTATGACATCTTACATTTATATTTTTCGATCTAGAGAAATCAAAAGGATCGTTATTCGAACCGACGTTTCATTCTTCCACACACGGCGACACGATTAGCGGAAAGTTGAGTAATTACTTTGGTAAAAATGTGAAAATATCCTTTCCGGGGAAAGGCTTATATTTCGTGATAACTTCAATTTTTATAAATTCTTTCGAACAATCTTTCTGCTGTCGCAACTCGCAAGTTGTGTGAGGAGTGTCTAATGCCAGTAATGCGCAGGCGCAGCTTAAAATGGACAATAAAGCGGGCTTTTTGAATCGCGAAAATAAGACAAGAAAAAATTTGAACTCGCAACAATTTTTGCTGTTTATCGGTAAAGGATTGATTCATTAACATTGACACGCATTTCTATACGTTTTAAATTTACGTCAACAAAACTTTCAACTTCGAGAAGCTTTTTATATACGAGACATTGTGCGTTCCTAAACTCTCATTTACGGTAAGTCAATATTTTCATTTTCAAATATGAGGAAATTATGTAGCAAATGTGATAAACTTGAAAAATAGAAGAGAAAAAAAATACATCATGTTAAGTTTTTAAGTTTCGCAAAACGAAGCGCAGAGTGTTTGAGAACACGCGCGCATGCACATTTTCGGCCGGATTCGGTCGCGGTGCATACACCCCTGAAGTATTTCGCCGCCGCTCCTATTTTCCTGCCTCTATTGTTCGTGCTCGTGAAGAATTTACAGTCTTTTAGCCGGTATGGTATGTGTCTCGTAGTCTTTCTACAATTACGCAGCCCAATGGTTCATTCGACAATTCGCTACTCCATCATTTGATTAGCATCAACCCGCGTAAGTGCACTCGTTTGATAGCGTCCTTTTCCCGTCAGTCTTTGCGCGTGATTTTTCTTCCGTGAAAGTATCAAGAATTTTGACCCGGCGTGAGTTCTTCGTAAACCGGACGCGCGCGTGCGTTTCAGCTTTTACTCGGTAAAACGTACTAGTCCCCTCGTATACAATATATATATATACGTCACCAAATAATCCATTTAAGAGTATTAGTGCCTTTGAGACAATCCGAGTAGCGTTAAAGCGTTCCCACTCTGTCTGTAGTATTTACGACAGTGCGTACTGCGTAATTATACGTAGAGGGGAAAAAACACCATAACCAGTTTGTGCACTGAAGCGTTGAAATTAATCACATTTTAACATTCGACACTGCTATTGATAGGTAGAACGTGGACAGGCGTAAAAAGGGAAACGGTTCGTTAGTAATTGGAAAGGCATCGATTTCTTTGAGTTTTTTCAAAGTCTAAAATGGATAAAGCGACGCGGAAGGTTATGAAAAAAATTGGGGATGAGCAGCTCGAAGCTGCAAATGTTAATAACAGGGAGACTCAAAATTTAAGCAGGTTTGTAACTTTTTGTTTCAACAAGTCTCTGTCATGTATTTTATTAATTATTCGACTCGCATACTTCGCGTATTGTTTT
The DNA here is from genome assembly GCA_022816865.1 of Zelostemma sp. ZL-2020. Lineage (NCBI taxonomy): Eukaryota > Metazoa > Arthropoda > Insecta > Hymenoptera > Platygastridae > Zelostemma > Zelostemma sp. ZL-2020. The sequence goes on along the minus strand of JABFQM010000204.1, from coordinate 24,269 downwards.
TGCGCGAACAATGTTTTTCGTTAACATTGTTGCGGTGGTGGAAATGTGGATATTTGCATGAAGAAAACTGTAAAACGACAGGAGGAATTAACGAGTATTAACAATTTTCAAAAATATATGGTGAATTGGATTTTGGAAATTGGGACCCCGAAAACCTTGACATTTACACTTCTTCTGTTTTTCTCGATATTTTCAAAGGTAGAATTTCATGTTTCGAGCTTCAGTGATGTCATTCCAGGCTTTCGAAAGTGCAAACTATTCGTGCGAATCAGCAAAAGCAATGCAAATGGTAGGAATCGCTGTTGATTCTTTGGAAACATTTTCCAAAGTTTTGATGTGATAAATCGATCAAATTTCTCTTCTGCGCGATCTACTGTTGTTACTGTTTATTCCACTTTTGAATCCGTCTCGTTTCTTGGTCAATCTTGACTGCTATTGGCTCCTGAAAACTAAGAACTTTTTTCCTTTCTTGAAAATTTCTAAAACCCAGTATACTATTGAAAATTTTAGTCACTGACATCATTTGTAAATTAAGATGACAGATTTCTCAGAGATGGTAATAATTAAGAACTAGTAATTAAGTACATTTAAGGAGTAGCCATTGATAACACCATTTGCCCATTTTTCATACTTTGTAAAATAAAATTTGAAGTGTAACATATTGATTTTTGTTACAGAACAAATGTAGTAATACAGAAGCAAATCAGTGAAGCAGAAAAAAAGTCCAAGGTAAGTTATTCAATACCCGTGCAGTAATAAATATGCATTATCAAGGCAAATTAAAGTCTTTTAAAACCAATATATCTAAAGACTATCAAAACTAATGAAATATAATTCTTGGAATTAGAGCCACAATACTGTAGAAAACAACCTAAAGACCCGGATATTCTTTGTTTCAGAATAAACCTTGCACCCCAACAAAAGCAGTCTCGAAAAGGCGCCGACCACGGGATTCCCCAGCACAGATTAATGTCAAAAAAGCAAATATTGTGAAATTGGTTGAAAGCTGTGGATCCAATATGCAGCCTGATGTCCAACTCGTGTCTATCGAAAGAGAGATGAAAAAGGATGCAGCTAAAATAGATGCTGAGAAGAAGAGTACAAGCAGCGAAGAAAGTGCAGCGAAACAGATCAAGAGCAACGACAACTGCGAGCAGAATGGATCCGGGAAGAAGTCGGTCGAAGTGGAAGGCAAGGAAAATGGAGTTTCAAATGGAAAAGCCGAGGAACAGAGTAAACAAAACGATGCAAAACCAGACAGCTCCTCTAAGGACCAGAAGGAGATAGCAGATGCAGCAGAAAAAAAAACTCAAAATGAAAAGCCAGTGGAGGAAACTTCTGACATTTCTTTGAAGGTCGAGGAGGTTTCTCAATCCGAAGACAAAGAAAGCCAGCCCATGAAACCAGAAGACGCTGAAGCATCTTTCATGTCGTATGATGCTTCTAATATGTTGACAGAGCCAAAAGTTAAAGTAAATGACAACGTCCAAGACAATGTAAAAGTCGTGCAGGAGGAAATTGAACCCGAGAAGCCGAAACTCAACGAGTCCTTTGGAAGAACTTTGCGAGCGATTTCGGGAAGGCGATCGATAAATCGTACACGCAATGTGGAACTGCGCGATCGCGTCATCTCACCGGACGATTCGCTCTACGTCAACATCTCAATGTCGACACCAGATGATTGCAAGATCTTGCGCTACCGCACGGGCATCAATTCTTCGATCGGAAACGGCAGCTTTGTAGACAGGAAGCGAAAAATCAGCCTGGAAGAGTCACCCGCGAGTAAGAAGGTGAAAAATGATGGCGAAAGCAGCAACCTCTCCAACGCTTCCTTTGATTTTGCACACGAGCCTCGCAGGCCAATTCAGGTTTCAACGCCAAACAAACTGAACGCGAGTTCAGATTCCAAGGATAAGAAATCGGATGAGCCTGCAAAACGATGGTGTCGCGTCATGTAATCAACCCAATTGTTTGGACATCTTTTTGCAAACACTGGGAGTCAAAATATGTATTGTGAATTTAACGATTTTATAATTTGGTTTGATGTACTTCAAAAGTAACTTCAAAAGTATCAAACCAAATTGAAAACATGTTGAATGCAGAATATGTGTCTTTGTTTTTTGCTGTGCTTTACAGTGTTTACGAACATTTATCCAAGATTATCTGTAAAAAACAAAAACAAATATTTTAATCAACAGCCTGATAAATGATGGTTTAAATATATTCTTCTTTTGTAATAGAAATCTGGTTTTTTTTTCTTCACCTCATATCTGTTATCGTTATCAATTATTGTTTTTTGATCTACAAATATTAACAATATTCAACTCGTATTTTTGATGGTTTCTTGATCAATAACAATTCAACTTTCTGATAAGCATAAACCATTTATTTTGAAATTGGAGTTGAAAGTCAACGATTTTATACTTGAATAAAGGGACACCTATAAAAAAAATTATGTATCAAAAACCAACTTTTGCGTTTTCAAAGCTAGCAAGTTTTATTCAAAAATGACAACTATTCTAAACATTGAAATTAGTAGTGAATTTTTACAACATATTATTTTCTGTTTTACAATTTAATGTTTTTCAAGTGCCAATGTTAACAATTCGTTCAAAGATGTCAGCAACAATCTGGGATCCTCGACAAGTCCAGCTCCAACCATTGCTCCAGTATACAACTAAAAATAAAACAAACATGATTTTTGAATTTTACACTTCATACAACTCTAAATCTCAATAATAATTTCATAAATCTGAAATTGTTTTACCTGTAGCGTTAAAAGTTCCGCTAGTTTGGGGTCGCTTTTATTCAACAGGCTAAGTTTCTTTATTAAAGGATGTTTCGGATTAATTTCCAGCCTCGGCTGAAGTAAATTATAACGCATCTGTTCATTCAATTGCTGACTCTGCGTGCGTATGAAATGTCGCGCACTCGCCATGTCTTGAACCGTGATGACGCATGGATGAGACTCAAGGCGATTTGTCGTTTTGATATCGTAAGCCTTATTGGTCAGCACTTTTTTCATATAAGTTATGAGGCCATCTACCTCATCTTTATTTGGCAAATCTGCGTTTGAAAAATTGCAAACATTAGTGGACTGATTTTTCAATTTTAAAAATGATTCTAGAGAAAATGAAGTTTTTTAGATTGAACAAATTTTCATTTGAGAAAAATGTACCTAAACTCTCGGATTTGCCATCTTCCGTCTCGTTCCTCATTTCCTTTTCGACAGACGTCAGATTATACGAACGGAAGCGTCCCAGTTGCAAAAGTACCAACTCGTCGTACGGTTCGTAACAGAAAAGTACCTCGACATTGCGTTTTTTCAACGATTCGTAGTATGGGGACTGTTCAGCTAGAGCTCGACTGGAACAAATGATTTATTTATGAAACAAGTATGTATAACTTTCACAAGCTTTTTGACTTCTTTTTACCTTGGCGCTGCTAAATAATACACATCTTTCTGATTATCTTCCAAACGTTTACAATAATCGTCAAGACTGACTAATTCATCAGAGGCTTTTGCAGATGATTCGAAGCGTAACAGTTTTGCTATTTCTTCCTAAAAAAGAAAAAAAACTGTTCAGTTTTCATGACTCCAAACAATGAATTATTCAAAAATTCAATTTCGTTAATCTAGAAAACAAGAAACATCACTTTTTCCGAGTGATCTTGAGTAGTGACGATTCCTTCTTTCAAAAATAGTCCATAATCTTTATAAAACGCGCTATATTCGTCTGCCTGCTTCGTTGATCTCTCATTCAAAAACTTCAGGATCCGTGAAGTCAAAACAGTTCTCAGTTTTCTGCAAAAAGGAATTAAATTTAAGGCATCGATTATGAAAGCAATTTGATGTTAAAACTGCTATATCTTACCCAATAAGAGCGCTATTTTGGAGTAACTCACGACTCAAGTTCAATGGAATGTCTTCGGAATCGACAACGCCTTTAATGAAACGCAACCATTTTGGCAAAATGTTATCGGCTTTGCTGATGATCATGACTTTTCGACTGTACAATGTAACGCCCGTAGAAGTGTCACGGTTTAAATCAAAAAGACTCGGTTTTGAGTCAGGGAAGTAAAAGAGTGCTCGAATACTCAGAGGCACATCCCCCCTATAATGCAAAGTGAATCTTGGAAGATCGTAACTGTTCCCAATGAACCTGTAGAAATCTTTGTGCTGCTCCGGAGTGACTTCTTTTGGATCAAACATCCACAATGGCTGAAAATTAATAAAAATCGACATAAAAACTATATCAGGCAGTAGAATGTACTTGAAAGAAAATTTGAAAACAAACCTGTATCGTGTTGGCTTTTTTTCCATTTACAAATACGGGACTCCCAACAAAATTGCTGTATTTTTGTATGATGCCTGAAAAGGAAAATTGACAGTATAGTATGCTTTCTAACACAACAACAGATGTCTAATATTTTTACCATTTATGGTGCTTTCGTCACTAAATTCGCGACAATCGGGTTTTAAATGCATCAAGATTTTTGTTCCTGGTTGGACGCCTTCTGCCGTTGAAACTTCATAAGTACCCGACCTGGTTTCGATGACAAGATTAAAAATAGCGAATATTTTGAATGCTCATAATGGAGTTTCTTTTTTACGTAATTTGTCGAGTTTTTTGGAAAAGTATTGAATTACCCGTCAGAAACCCATCTCAGACCTTCCGCGTCATCTTTGTACGATTTTGTGAAAACTTCTACTTTATCAGCAACCATGAATGTGCTATAGAAACCAACTCCAAACTGTCCTATAATGTTAGACGCTTCATCTGAACCTTGGCTTCCTTTGATTTGTTCCAAAAAAGACTGAAACAATATAAATTGTACTACTGCAAACTTCAATTTTTCTTTACAAACTCTAAAGTCACCTTTGAACCAGAGCGAGCAATGGTTCCAAGATTAGAAATCAATTCTTCTTTCGTCATTCCTACTCCTGTGTCTTGAATGATTAAGATTCTGTTTTGTTTATCGGTAGATATATGAATTTCCAAATTCGGAACTTCTTTGTCCCCGGAAATGAGATTTTCGGTAACCCGGAGGTATCTCAATTTTTCTAAAGCATCGCTCGCATTAGAAACTAATTCTCGTATGAAAACCTGCAAATGAAACACGACAAATATACAAATTATCTGCACCGTTATGGTATCGGCATTTCCCAAGTTTGCGTACTTCTTTGTCCGAGTAAAGAGATTTCGCTACAATATCCAGAAGCATCTTTGTCTCCGATTGAAACTCATGCCGTATGCTTTCACCTACAAAAATGAAGTTATATTAGTTTTAATTTAGTGGATTAAAAAATGGATTGCTATTTTCATTACCTGTTGGTTTTTCTGTATCTTTGATAATGTTGTGATGGTCCGCATTGGAAGAATCGAGTTCTGCCGCTTGCGTCGATAAAAGTCGTGCATAATTGCAAGATACTGAAAACAAAACAATTATATATTCAATTTCTCTGGAGTTTCAACATAGAACTAAAGTTTTTTGTTCAAATTAATTTTCACCAATAATTTGCGCGAAAAAAAATCTTGGTATAGTACATAGCTCAAATGATATCGTTATGAATTACTGAAAGTGACTTGATAAATGTTCTTATTAAAACGAGAACTTATTAGCATTAAAACATTCGGTACGAAATACTTTAATCAATTTCACAAAAAATCGAGCGTAAAAGTACGATGAATTTCAACATAACCTAAAAAGTGAAAGTTACATTGCTTGATTAAACGTAAACTTTAGGAGTTGGAAAGATAAAAACCTGGAATTTGCCTGTATCTGGAATTTAAAGAAACGTTCTGCAGATTGCCAAGGTTGAACGGTTTTGAAAAAGATCTTCCTATTTTAATAACACGCTGCAATCTAAAGGCGGCCGCCATGTTTAATCAATATGTTTACTACTACTAAACACTAAAAAACGTATGCAGAAGCGCAAGCGTAAGAACAATACGTAACATCGATGAAGAGATCGCGGATTTGATAGATTTATATCGTATTTATAACTTAATAAGTAAAGAATATCAAATCTTAGCAAATGTAAAACGTTTATAATTCGCTGATTCCTCAACCCTTTTAATTAACAATTTGCGATCTACTTTATTCATCTTCATCAGCGTTGAACATAGATAATACTGATTTTGATGAACAATATTTTTCGGTCAACAACGGATTACTCGATGGGGCTTTTTCCGATATCTCAGATCATTTAATAGAAAATATTGACATTTTTTCATGAGCATGTTTCTTCAAATGTTTATAGTTTTTTAAGTATTTGATATAAAATTGTAAAAAAATTCACAGTCATTCGCACGAAGCATTTTAGATGACATAAATGATATTATCATTATCACATCTTGAAAAAACTCAAAATAACCAATTTTTTAAGAAAACATTCAAGTGGCAAATTGAAGAACAAAGTATAAAAAGAAATTATCGATCGTTTTTTCAATTAATTTGAAAATATTGTAAATTTATAACTTTTATTTCTCCAAGGCATAATTAGAAAATGAAATGAAATCTTACCTTCAAAAGATGTTGCTGAAATTTTGAACTGTCGAAAACAAAAAAGAATGACAATACACGGTTAATAATAATTTATTGTAGTATCTTTGCACTCGTATTTTTTATAGATAATCAAACGCTTTGTTTTTTCAACTATAAATCGACCTTTAAACAAATTAATTTTCAGTATAATGCAGGAAAATTTGTTCCTATCTCTTTGATAACAAACGGAACTTGTAATTTTTAGTAGACAACAATTCAGAATTGATTCAAACAAATTACGTTGTTTCTTAATTTCCAAGTTGTTCAATATAACGATGGCGAATATTTAAAAAAGTATCGAAAAGTACCATTGCTGAAATTGGGAAGAGGAATGAACGTATAAGACTTGGCATATAAATTTGTTTATTATTATTATTATCTGTATAATATATCTGAAACAATATCATTCTACAACATTGCATAAAAATATACAAAGACATGAAAAAATGTCTCGACTCTCATACAATAAAACATGTTTGTGAATAATTTATTCCATCGTTACAGTGTCGTACCTCGTAACTAAATTTAACTAATTAAAATCTGCTCGTCCGAGTTGGTACCTGGCCTGTACCACGCGTATTTTACCGCCTTCAGACAAAATCAGCGTTCGCCTCGATAATTGTTCGTAAACGGTGCAAAACGTTAAGTTCAATCATGTTCAATCGTGTTTCATACTCGTAACTTTTCAATACAGAAATTATACACGAAATTCGAGATGCACTAGAAAATTAAACGTAATTAATGAAACGGTTAAAAAATGAAACATTTAAAAATTTTAAGAATACATAAATAATTAAAGAGAAACTTTGGCGCTGGTAAAACTAATGAAACGTTGTCTTTTTCTATACATTTTTGTGAGAAATCCTCGGATTTACGGAATGCCTTTCGCCGAAAAATATGGACCAGAAAAGAAAAATGACATTTGGATCAGCCTAGCATGAAAATGTTCAAAAACGAGTGATCCTGGGTCGATCCAGATTTGGCAACGCGATCGTTTGTTTCCCGTTTCTTTACTTTTTGAGATCATCTGCGCCAAAGAATAACAATGATGTTCGTTGCAATAATGAATATAATATACAATGATAAATCGTTACTTGATCGTGAGAGCAATAAAATCAACTATTTGAAGACTATCCTTTTACCAGAGAATAATATATCCATAGTTTATGTACACGTCATGTGTCGCATGATTTTTCATCGTTTGCTTTTTTTATATTTTCATCATCGTCGTTAAATTACGTGACAGTTGTCGTCGTTACAACCATCCTCGATAGCAACATAAATAATAAACGCCACGCGGATATTTACACACATTTCTCCAACCGATTCCTTATCTTATTGCTGCCCGATGTAAAATATCTCGGTCGCGTTGCAAGAAATACGTATTTCGATCATTCAGACTCGAAATCAACGATGCACTCAAGTGGCGTCGGAGCTCCATGAAATATCGCTCGGCATCTTAACGAAAACACTACGTATCTTTATCATTAACATCACATTATGAATATACAAGTGTTAATTTTGTATCAACTAATTTAGATAGGAACACAGGAGACCCCGACGTTTTATTCTTTTTTTTTACAAGATCGAAACGCAATTGTTTGTTACAAGGAACGAAAATGCTGATTTCCGCCCAAAAAAAATGTTTCGTTGCTATTTGCAAGGCTCGTTACAAAATTGGTCGGTGTTTTTTCATGAAAAAGTTGGTGCCTTTCTACAAATAAGTACAAAATCGTATGAAAAGGTTTGCGGATTGATAAGAGTCCGAATGTGTCGGAAAGTCGTGAATTCTTCCTTGCGCCCCGTGATACCGAGGTATGAATATTTTTCTCGCTCTCTCTCTGTTTCTTCATCCACATCCCTATCTTACTCTATTACATCATGTAGTATTTACAATGAAACAAGAAACGCAATAGTGCCTCTTTCGCGTCTAATTTTCTTAAAAGCTTATACTCTATAAATTCCCAACAGTCGAATGGATCAATCTTAATGTTGAGGCTACGATGTACGATGATGACTTTTTTTCCATTTAAAATTAATGATTCGACCTTTTTCGCAGGCCAAGGGGTTTCGAAACGTCGCCACTGCTTGGTTTTTTTTTCTCTCATTTCGGCTCTGCCGACGCTGCAATTTCTTTCGAATTCTTCCGAATCGCAACGCATGCAATGTTTTATTCCCGTGTTTATTCTTCGCGCTCGAAAGAGAATTCATTTGTCTTTTGAAATTTTTACCGTGATGACGAAAAAAGGCCAATTGCGCTGCGAACATTTTCTACGTGATTCGTTTGTTATTAAAAGATGTAAGAAAGTTGTAAAAGTTGTCACAAAGAGTACTTTTTCTCAATGTCCGACGGTGGATCGTCGCGTTGTCTCGCGTTTCACAAACGATTGGAAAGATTTACGAGGATTCGAGAATCGTTTATTTATGGATAAATAAAGTTTCGGCGTAGCAGAAAGGAGGCGCAAAATGTTATTGATTTTCTGTATAAGCTGTTATCACAAACTGGGGTACTTTAGTTGGATGTAGCGGTGCCCCAGTCGTGATATTGATCCTCTCCTCTCTTGCCCCTCGGTAGCTACCCCATTTGAACCCAGTGTCTGAACGTCGCCAGATGCGAGAGCTTGGCGTTGCCGAACGTTATTCGCTTCTTTCTCGATAAGAAAAACTTTATTTACGATAATAATCATCGAAATATAAGAAGAAATGACGATAACGAAAAAGATTATCCAATTAATTTTCACGGAGGCAAAAACGATTGCCCAAATCTTGCGCATTTTTTCGTTAAATTGCAAATTTACCGCGATATATTACGAGTGTAGAAAGGGAAACAATCGTTTGTGCGATTATTGATTAAAATGAGCTTTAATTACGCGCAGAGCGTCGAACATCGATAAAAGTCAAATTATAGTACTGCAGTTTTGGCGCATCACCTGATTTAAGTTTGTTTCCTCCTTATATATATTTATATATATGTATATATAATATATAATTTGTCCAAATTTTGCAGCAGCGTTGTACATAGCAATGAGTAAATTGGATATATACGTAGGAACTCGACGTATTTATAGGTAAACAGTTGGCCTATTCTACGCGAATGCCCAATATCATATAAAATTATAAATATTATAAATAATCACAAGTACAAGAGAAAAAAAGAGTGCTCGACGGAACGCTTTTTTGAGCTTTACTCGATGCTTGGGCGATACGTCGACTCTTGACATTTCATTGATCACTTCTGTACAAATGTTCGAGTCGATTGCGCGGTAAATATTTTTCAAATTCATTCGTCCTGTAAAAAATGCGAGCACTTTATGAAATATCGCCCAGCAAAGATCGCAACCTCGATCAAGACGACGCAATGATCCACGGTACTTTTTTGGTAGTTGCGTCCTTGGTCCCTAATGCTTTTCCCCAACACTCGAAACGACAGGAAAACCAGAAAAGACGAGCCACAAAGAAGCGCATCTAAACGTCGACTTTTTTTCTTTTCTACTTTTTGTATGATGGAAAATGCGCTTTTTGATTTATATATTTTGAATTGCATATATATATACATGTCTGAGAATCAGAGCGTCTTTTTCTTTTTTAGATTATGTTTCTGTGGCCCCAATATTTTACAGCAACTGACAGAGACCTCGTAAACGCAGAGTCGCGAGTCCCCGCGAACGCATTCGGCGAATGTTGCGCTTGTCTTTTCGCGAAAAAAAAGCAACAAAAACATCGGCTTTTGGGAACGATAATTACTCGATTCTTTTCCATTCCTTTTTTTCATTCTGATTAAATAAACCTACCTGTCTAATCTTCTTCTATGGAATGTATCACTATTTGGAAGATTGGCCTTGTGCAATTATCATTTCCTCGTCCAAACTTGCACGATTTCTCGTAAGCCACGAAAACGGATTGAAAATACTGATCCGCGTCTTGATAATTGTGAAAGTTGTCAAGAGCTGAATAAAACGTTACTAAATTTGTTCCCTTGAAATACTTTTTCCCATCGAAAATCTTTGTTTCGCGAGTTGTTTGTTACGTACTGAAATGTGTATCTTTTTCGTTTCCAGTTGAATTGAATAAATACTCGAGTCGTCAAATGCGCTTGATCGCCGTGATTTTGCGCCATTTTTTTTCTCTCTCTCTCTCTCTCTCGCTCTCCCTTTCACCGTTTACTTTGTTCAACTTTTTAATACACGTTAGTCTACCATTCCAGCAATGAGCAAAGTCGGGGGACGTGGTCGGATGGTGTTTGAAAATGTGGAAACACGGAAAGGAAAGTATGAAATTTTACACAGTCGAATTCATTTCTGGGCGCATTTTTTATTGAGAAAATACTCTATTGTTGTTTTAAAAAAGCCTTTCAGTATCGAGGAATTTGGTCCTTGAAAAAATGAAAAAAAGTAAACCAAGTTCAACTCATTTTGCGTATTTCTCTTTCAAGTAGAAACAATGTGTACAACAAATGTTACGTTCAATTTTTCGTTGCTTCGTCTAAATGTATAATGCACTATACCACTTGCAAATAATTTTTCGACAACAATATTCTCAAGTTTCATTTTTTACCAACCAATTGTAACAAACAGGAATAATGCAATGGTTGTTGCTTAAAGAAAATAAATACTACGAGTATAAAAACTTGGGCGCGCGTGCGCATTTAATAATACCGAACGCGAATAATAATGGACTAAAATAATTTATAAAATATCAATTTAAATGCGAGTAACAAAAATCTATTTATATCAATTTACATTCACTTGCAACCAGGTTAAAAATACGGAAAATGAGTGAAAAAAGTACAACTATCGAGTACTTTTCAATTTCTCAAAAATTGAAAAGTAGAACAATTTAGATAAATATTTTTCATAAAAAAAAAGAAAATTGGGAACGTAAAAAAGTCGCGACGCAAAAGAAACGAGAGCAAAACCCGAGATCCGAAAATCGTCCTCAGTTCACGTTATTATTGGCTCGTGTCGAATTTTGATGATAAATATAAAATGATACAGCGATGGTAACTCGTCACGAATTTTGTAATTGCTGAATACGTTTCGATGACAAATTTGCACTCAAATGAAGCAACTTTTCAAAATTCCTCGCTGATATTCATTAAAACAAAAATAATAAAACAATAACACAAAATTTCGAATCTAAAATAAAGAAAAAGAATTCCAAAATTCCACAAAAAAAAAACAAGAAAAATGTTTCGTTTCACGAAATAATGATGAAAATCCATAATCGGTCAACATTATCGGCATTCGCCATTTTCTCAACGAACATTTTCATTCGCGAATCGAGTGAAAACGTTTGCCCGCGGTACGAGGAGAAAAACTATATCTACGAATCGTAATTTTCGCTCGCATTAGCACAAAAAAAATGGAAAAAACCTTGGAATTTTGAAATAAATAAAACAAGACGCGACGAAAAAAGACGACCATCCTCGTCCCGCAGCCAAAAAGATTAAGACGTTGCAATACTTTTTTGCCTTGTCTAATTTTCAAAGTTTGATAATTGACTTTCTCTTAACATTACAACCCCCGTTTCGGTGGTACATATAAATACACTATGTATAATACGTGTATAGTATATATGCATTCTAATCAATATTACATAATCGTCGAATTTCGTTAAAATGGCTTCGGCAGACTATCGCTGATCCTTGGGCGAGAGAGGACCGGAGCGAGCGAACTGATTGGGAAGAGTTTGGCTCTCAAGTAACTGTGCTTGAAGCTGCTGCGGCCCTCGCGTGGATACGAGAGATCAAGCCTCGAGAAGAGTGCTCGCCAACGAGCCACTCGCGGAACTCGCGATTTTTTGCTCGAAATTGGGCGCTCTTTCGATATCCCGCTCCTATAATTGACTTGCTGCTACAAAGGCCAAAATGGAATCGCAAAGACTTTTGATCCCTCCACGGAGGATTCAGTTTCCCTCTCCCCCCCCCCCTCCTCCCCTTCACCCCCCGATCGCGTTTCATATATATTTTTCTTATTTCGTGGTAAACGAGGAGGGTTGCCAAATTATCGAGACCGGCGAGCATTATTCCGGAATGTTTAAGAGAAATTGCCGCAAGTTTCTCGGGGAATGACACGTCTTCTTTCTTTCCATTTTCTTTTTTTCCTTTTTCTAGAAATTTGCGCAAATTTTGATTGTTCGAAACACTGGCAACCCCGTTTACGGTTAAAAATTTATTTAGCTAAGGAGTCGAGGACGCGCGCGAAAAATCGGGCGCCCACGCTCGTTTTATAATCTACACTATTTCACACACGCGCGAGGCCAATTTTTTGAAGAACCGACAATCTCGCGCTTATCACATCTTTCGTGCATCATCGGTCCAGCGAACGCAAACCTTGCGCGCGCGCATCTCGCGATCAAGTACAAAATGTCCTGGCTTTAAAACGATTTATACAAGTTCAATTATTTACATCTTGCGGCATCTTGCGGTCCATTCTCCCAGGGCTTTAATCTTTGTAATTCCAGTAAAAGTGCATTGTTTTTATCAAAAAAAAAAAAAAAAACAGAAAAAAACAAAACATATCCTCATCATTACTCGCGAGATCGCGCCTCCCCCCCTTCCCCCGTTCCTTTCACCGAATGCGACATTGTGCTATGTTCTCGGTACATCATCTTTTATACGCGCGCTCTTACAGAATGTTGTCGAGATTAAAGCCCGCTGTCGACTCGAGCGAGTTGAGGAGTTCCTGGGCGCTAAAGTTGGATGCGTCACCGGTAGGCAGATTCTCCAGCAGATCAAAGCCAAAGTCGTTGCTGCCAACCGAAGGGTCCGTCGTCGCTTGCTGCTGCTGCTGTGCGTGCTGCTGCTGCGACAGGCTTCTCACGCCCGGATTTCCCGCGCCGTATTGTTGGTGCGGGTGAAGAGGAGACGCTGGAAAATGAAACAAAAATGCACATTTAAAACTTCCTTCAAACGACGCGGATGGCCACGCCTTCAAAACTTTATCCGATTCAAGGGGAAGAAATGTAAAGTTGGAGAGAAGAAAAAAAAAAAAGTTCAACTCGTGTACCAGTATTGGGGACCGCATTGACGGATGCCGACTGCGACATTTGCATCTGCATGGACATTTGACTATTGTTTTGCTGCATCGCGAGGTTTTGCTGCTGGTGCGAGAGGAGTTGCTGCATCTGGGTGCTGTTGGCCATTCCAGGGCCGGGCATTCCACCGCCCTGCGAGCGTAGGAGCTGCTGATGCTGCATCTGAGACGCGCTCATTTGCATTCCGCCCGTGCCTCCCATGCCGAAACCTCCTGAGGGACGAGAATGTTTACCTTGGTAAATCAATGCTCAAAATGTAACTCGAGCAGCCGCTCGATCATACAAAGGAATGGAGATTACCTTGATGAGATTGATTAAACTGCGGTCTCATTTGCGCTTGGAAGCCTTGCTGCTGCATGATGATGTGCCGCCACTCTTGCTGGGCACCTCGAGCGGCGATGCTGTTGCCGAGGGCGTCGGGCGAGGCGACATTTACGTTCGGCGGCCGTTGGTTATTGGTTCTCGGGTAACCCAGTCTCTGGTGCATCTGATGCGCCATCCCTCCCATCGCAGCCATTCCACCGCCGCCCATGTACATGTTGCCGCCAGCGGCGTGCAACGTTTGTTGCTGCTGCTGTTGCTGCTGTTGCTGCTGCTGTTGCTGCTGCTGCTGTTGCTGCTGCTGCTGCTGCTGAGCCATTTGCGGTCTCATCATCGGGCCTGTCAATCATCAACGTTAGTATCGCATTAATGGCGTGACATTAACGTCACTCGGTAACGTGAATCAAGTTGACCACAAACACGATTCCCCGAGCTTTCATTACATTTGGGCACCGCCTCGCGAACCTTTGCGAAATCCGCAAAGGCTTCCGAGCGATGCCCGAGTTGTTACGGGGACATAAAAGAATCGATGGGGACGAGAGCGTATTCTCATTACTTGGAGTGCTTCCTGGTTTTGGCCGCGCGCCAGCGTCGAAATGAGAAAAAGCCCGTTTTCTTCTACGCAATTTTTAAATTACCCTTTCTACGGCGGGTAATTTAATTGTCATTTGGGAATCACGGGTTTTGATGTGGTTTTTTTCTTTCGATCGCAACTTACCCGAAGGTGGCATGGGCTGCTGCGTTACCCTGCGCATCGTCCCGGCAGTTGGAAACCTCGGCTGCTGCTGACCCATACCGATACCGGCGTGCATCATTTGCGCCTGGGCGGCTGTTTTGTATTCCGGTGGCGGTGGCCTCACGCTGCCAATTCCACCCGCCATGTGCTGATGTTGCATCACCTTTGGACATGAACAACAGAAATGGTTAGCCATGTTCGCGGTTCTCGATAAAATCCATCCTTTTCTCATCTTTCGAGAGGAACAAGAAACGGAAAATCGAGTCTCGACCATTTCCAAGGACGAGGTTCTAAAACAATTCGACTCGTTGCGCCAAGAATGAAAGTCCGAGTAGGTCAATGAAGATCGCGTGGTAGAAAACGTTGGTCTAGATTAAATCAGAGGATAAATGAATAGTCGCATTAAGAATATGAGTAATCGAGGATGTTGGGCATCAGAGGAATATCCGAGCAAAAGCGACGATGACTAACCAATGAAACGCGCAATCATACTCGCTTCAACTCGAGCATGTTATCGAGTTTCGTACTTTATCACACACAAGGGAATAAAAGAATTGTTCATCGGCGTTAGAAGCAATGAAACGTCAGCGAATCATCGGAGTTTCTTGGATTGAAATTCGAAACGTTTAATTATCTTGGGAGCGTCCCCACGCAACAGGTACCTTTTCTATGAGCTTTACAAGTTTTGTTCTGTCGGAAGGCAAAGAGCGTCAATAGAAACAAGATTGTTCTTCGGGTCGTTGGAAATGAATGCGGAACAATGAGTGGCAACTTTTTGCTGCGACATCACAAACACGTCAGTAGCTCTTTTCGGGAAAGACACCGACATTTGACTTTACCAAAGTGATCAATTGCCCCTGACGATCGAATACAATTGTGTCCCTTTGTAAAGCTTTACCGAATTCCATCGACTTGTCATGAAATGCAATAAATGACCCGGATATAACTAGTTTCAAACCCTCCTGAGTTGACGAAAAAAGAATTCACAAGCGTAAAATTTCTTTCAATTTGTTTCTGAATATTTTAGCTACCGCATGAAATGATTACATTTTTCAAATCTTTTCAAGAGTCTGCAATTCTTTGTAGAAATACTCATGTAAATTAATTTCTTCGTTACTAGATTATTTTACGAAGAATTTTGTATCACTAAATCAGTCTCGTTTCGTGTAAATTACTCTTTACATTACATCACTTTTTACTTAACGAAGAATTTGATATCACTAAATCAGCCTCGTTTAGTAAAAATTACTCTTTACATTTTTTACCTAACGATGCATGATAAAATATTTTTCTTTTACAAACTACAGTCCAACTTGGTATCTTGAAGTAGGGGAGGGGGGAATACTTCAGTTCCACTGTACCCCATATAAAATAACCGAATATTTTTGATTCATGATTTTTCTAATCAACAAAACCTTTTCTTTTTCAATCGATATTTTTGCATTGTAATTTTTTCAAACTTCAAGAAAATTATCACTGGTACAAGAACTCGATTATTAGTAGTCGATAAAACAATGACAAAACACTAGAATTATTCGTTGCGTGCTTAGCAATTTATGTATCGAGTTAAAAACAATACAAGCATTTGGAAAATAATTTTTTTCTTCACTATGAATAAAAAAATTCAATAAAACATCAACCGATTCTCTTTCAGAATAAAATTCCCTGGGAACTAATATTTTTGTACTTTCAATGTGATTTATATTTTCAATTCAACAAGGGTTCAATTCAACAATTACCAAGTGTTGAATAAACGCCTGTCAAAACTTCAGGAACTTTGATTTTCTCTAACCGCAAAATGGACGGGGAATCGTCATGTTAAGTCCAGTTATAGCCACCAATTTCGAAGTTACAAAATCGTGAATAATTATTTTGCAAGATGAAGGCCTAAGATGAATGCCCTAATTATGGACCGTCTAAGAAACATGCGAGAATTAATTGAAAATTAAAGTTTTATAAGATGGCGCACGATGAGAAATATTGTCACTGCGGCGTAGCTTAATTAAAGGGGGTCACATGCAGTTGCAGTGAGCCAAAATTCAAGAATTTTTTTTTCTACTCAAAATTTGTATTTAAATATGAAACGAAATGTCATTTAATAGTACAAGTATCTAACTACTTATTCCAATTTTTTTGTCAAAATAGATTCAAAAGAGGGCAAAATACAGCAAACCTCCGAAATTTTTTTTTTTTTTCGGTGCACGCGATAACTTGAGATCTTTTCATCTGAAAAATACGAGTGCAAGGATCTTATTAATAGACATCAACATCTGCTGAATGAACGAAGCATTTTTAAAAATTCCAATTTTCACGAAAATGGGAGTGGAAAAACTGAAAAGTCATTTTTTTTTGCTTCTCAAAATTCTTGTTTTTTCTTTATCGGAAAAAAAAATCCTTCGTTCATTCAGCAGATGTTGATGTCCACTAACAGAACCCTTTTACTCGTATTTTTCAGATAAGAGGATCTCGCCCTTTTTTAAATCTATTTCAACAAAAAAATTAAAATGTGTAGTTCGATACTTGTACTATTAAATTACATTTCGTTTTGTATTTAAATATGCATTTTAGGTAGGAAAAAAAATTCTTGAATTCGCCCCACTACATCTGTATGTTACCCCTTAAGTATTGAAAAATTGTCTTTATTGACGTTAAATTTCTAATAGTTTCCGAAATATTACGTAAATTTTAACATGTGTCGATGAATCTATTATTGTCCTATTACGGACAATTTACTGCGATTTGCAGTAAATTATTTTCGGTCCAGAAAGACAAGTCTGAACGAAAATGGACAATCTTCCGTGCACTCATCTTAAACGCAACAAAAATATCTAAAAAAATGTTAAATCTCTCACTAAAAACATGAATTTCAAATTTCCTTCCACGAGTGTTACAATGCAATAAAAATAAGTCGGAAAAGTACCTGTTGAGCTCGCAAGATGGCCTGCTGTTGCTGCTGCTGCATAAGTTTCGCGTGCTGGTGTTGATCCATCGGATTTGGCGGCACTTGCTGCGGATGACCGCGAGCCGCAGTCGGACCTGCGGGTTGAGGAACGCCGCCGCCAGCAGCAGCTCGCCGCTGCAGAGTCTGCTGCGTAAAGTTGATCGTCTGCGACTGGGACACCGAGCAATACGTGTCCGTCTGTCCTCCGGGGCCCGGCTGGGCCTGCTGGGCCTGCTGCTGGCTAAAATACATCCCCTGCTGGGCCGCGACCGATATACCCGGTTTCAGATCACCTGTCAACTGCATGTGTTGACCCGCCGATACCTGCAGCACAAAAAACGCCGATTTTACAACGTTCTGTTACATTCGAAATGGAATTAATAATAAGTTTACAGGGTTGGAAAATTTCCCAAAAATGGGTGAAAAAACCTAATTTAGACCCAAACTCACGAGTCCCCATGATTTTTATAGGTTGGAAAAAAGACGTGTTTTCTGATAAATTTGAGAACATGATAAAACGCTCATGTGGCACGGTTTGGCCAACCGTCAACGAGATAACGCTCGCCGACTTTTGGCGCGCTCCTACGACTGCATTTGGAAATTGAGTACGCCCGAACGCGCAAATATCGGGCAATCTAGTAGCGGCTCGCCGGTAATCTTTGTCGCTCTAATCAGCCTCTGGACGCTCGACGCCGTATCCTCTCTCGCTTCGGCGACTCTCGCCCTTTGCGCACGGGAATGTTTCGGCTTATCTAGCTTGCCAAATGCACCGCCCTCCTTCCAAATTTTACCATTCCAATCCTCGAAAATTGCATCGCATTCCTCTATTTCTCAACGACCAAACATTGCCCGAGATCCTGGCGTTTCGAGTTTAGCGGGCTGAATCATCGGCAAAAGTGTGCCCTTGCCGTAATCTTCTCCCGGATAAATTTTCCAGCGGCGTGCCCGAGCCTCCTGAGGGGCCTTGCACGCCCCGTACGTGCTCGGTCACGCGAGGCTATCTTTGCCCGTGAAACCTATGGCTCCACAGTACCCGGGACACGGCGGCGTTATGTATGCAGAAACGCGAAACGTCGTCTAGAGAGCGTTCACGTAATTAGCCTAAATCACCAGCCGCGGCATCTGCATAGCACGTGTCCCGATAACCCGGCTTTCGAGCCTCGCAACAAATTATTTCGTTGCCCTACCCTGAACAGCACGCTCCATTTCAACGCGATTTTTCCGACTTTTCATGTGAAACGAAAAACAAAAAGAGGATTGCAAGTTTCCCGCGAAAGAAAGATCAATCGTCTGAAATTAGGTGAGGCAATATTTGTTATTCCACAAAAGTAATTAACGGAAAAATGAAGCAAGGGGTAAAAGAAGCCGTTGCAATGAAAATCGCGCCGAGTATTGACCGCGCAGTTTATTCACGCGAGTGCCGGAATAAGCGAAGCCAATCGACGGCAGAAACGGTAGATAATGACGCTCGTAGTTCGTGGCGTCGGTGCGCGGCCGAAGGTTGGACTCTCGGCCAAGTATAAACTCCGAGTTATTAACATATCGCACAGAAGCGCAGAAGACAATGCAACGGCATCTCTTCTGTCCGCGCATTAGTCTGCGCATCTTCCAGTCACGTGCCCCGTTCCGAGTATTTATTACCGCGCTCGTTCTCCGGCTCTTTATTTTTGTTATCCCCGAGGCCCAAGGAAAACACGCTATTTTTGTACGTTTTCTTTTCCAAATCTCTCAAAGTCTCTCACCCGGTTCGTAATCGCGCGCCCGGGAAAAAGGGGGAGATTGCGGCGTATGCAGAAATTGCCCCGTGGCTAATGTCGTGACATTGTACGAGCTCGCTAATCGCTACGCGCAACACCGTTCCTGAACGTTTCGCCGCATAACCGAGTAATCGAACTAACGCGAAACGAGCTTGGTATTAAACGGAAGTAACGACGTGTCACGTCCTTGATGAAGCGATCTTTTTAAGCTCTCCGCCGCGATAATGAAATACCCTTCGTTCCCTGAATTTTCCGCCTGACAAAGTCTCGGGCAGATAAACATTTCGTTCGCGCGAATGGAAACTTTTTTCCCGAGCGAAAAAAGTCGTAGGTATCGTTGTACCAAAGTGGAACACGGCGACGTTCCGCGGGAGATCTCGTGACCTTGAGTCGTGAACAAATGACGCGGGGGAGCTGGTATATCGGTACCAAAGAAGGATGCGGCGGGTGGAACGCGTCGACGAGAAAAGAAGAAGAAAAAAAAAAAAAACCAACGTAAACGAGATTCGAAGAATAAGAGTACCGAAGGCGCGCGCGCTCCATGCGAAATATTCGAAATTTGTCAATTATTCCCGCGGAGATTTCAACGACATTCATTACGTGGCCTTTTTTTCTACAAATTTCCAGTACGTCTTTAATTAAACATGCTTAATGAGTTTGAGAGTCGAAAAGTTGCTCGATTTGTATTGGGTCTCGAGAGCGAATCGAGCGGCGAGTGTGTGGGAGCGTATGTAAAGTGCGTGAGGCTCGGATGGTCGAGTAAGTTTGTAAGGCGCAAGAGTCTCGCGTCGAATAAAAGCAAGGAATGGCCATGGAATGGCACGGCACGGGAACAAGCGCCCGTCGAAGAGGAGAACTACTCGCGGGCGAGTCGCGCGAGACTCGGCGGCCGCTGACCTCCACCCCCACCCCGCGCTGCTGCTATCTCCGCTCAGATGTATGCGCGCGTATGTACAGCGCTCGGTTTTAATGGCGCGGAAAAAAAATGAATATCGTCCCGAACCGCGCCGCTAAATTTAGGCCGCGGTCCGCCGCGATAATACCAACTTTCGCGCGTCCCGAAGCGCCTTTTCGAACTCACGTTTTCCAATCGAATTTGTAAGAAACGAAAAGTTCTTGAATACCAACGCGACGAATGAACCGTTTCTTCAAAGTTTCATTGACTTTAGATATTAATTCGATCGAGGTTTTGTCGAGAAATCATCGAGAGGTGCGGTGGGAGCGTGGTAAAATATTTTGCCGGCTCGAAAGTGTCGAAGATGTCTCGCGCTGTACTCTGGTAGAAAGAGCCCTTCTCTCCGGCAGAACAAATGTCCAACGACCTAACTCCGTACTAACTCAAAGCTCTTGGTGCATTCTCTCCGGACTTCTCGTCCCATCTTTTTCTTCCTCCCGGTCCCACACTACCATTACTTACTACCTTGCGCCGTTCT
Source organism: Zelostemma sp. ZL-2020 (assembly GCA_022816865.1). Taxonomy (NCBI): domain Eukaryota; kingdom Metazoa; phylum Arthropoda; class Insecta; order Hymenoptera; family Platygastridae; genus Zelostemma; species Zelostemma sp. ZL-2020. Next base: position 3,497 of record JABFQM010000204.1, on the reverse strand, counting down.
CTCTCTCTCTCTATTCCCTCCTTTCGCTCTCTCTTTCTACGCTATGAACAAGCTCATACCTCTCCCCTCGCGTCTCGCGCCACCGTATCCTCTTTCAATCAATCGTCACTCCCTTTCTCTCTCTCTCTTTCTCTGTCACGTCGCCTCGGCCGCGGCCACAAGTCGCTCTCTGAAAACGGATGCGAGACTACAATACACTTGCCTCGTAAACGCAATGAAAAATCCGCACGATTTTGCATAAACAATTAATCGGGAACCGAATCCTCCCGAAAGAAAAGGACTTGTCATTTTTTCGAAGAAAAAAATAAGATTCAATTAATTTCGGGCGGTCAAATATAATCTGTCCCGATCATGTCCGATGGAGCATGAACTCGGCTGAACTTTTTTCGTCCCCGGGTTAATACACCTGTGCAAAAACAAGTCTACACAACGACGACGACGACGACGGCGAGCGCGAGGAATGGAGAAGAAAGCCACTTTGTAAGCCGACCCCCTCGGTCGTCGAGGCGAGTGGACGAATGCAGGAAGTAGCGTGGACAACTCGTGTCCGTAAAACCGCACGGGGACCTTTTTTTCTCACGCGTGTAACATTTGCATGCGTAAGAAACTGCGACGTTGCGACACCGCGCATTCTCGTTCCCGAGATTCGCGTTCTATTATTTTTACATGAAACAACCTCGCCTTTCGCGTTCTCCAAATTTACCGTAATTTTTTATTCACCGTTTTCAATGGAAAGAAAAAACAACGGTTCGTCGCTTTTCAAGGAAAGGGAATCGAGAATCTGTACAAGAAGATCGGAGTAACGAGACGCAGCGACTTCTTCGGCCGAGTTCGCCGCAATCGGGCCCACGTTCCTTCGCTCCGTAGTATTCTACGGCTATCCCACAGTCGGTCATGCGTATTTGTCGCTTTATCTCAACTACGAAACTCTCCGTGTAACTGGTACCCATTATATACTCTCGGTACAACGCGCGCAATTTTATTCGAACTAACGTCGCTGCTTTTCCTTATTCGACGACCTCTCAAAACATCTTTCGATCTATTTGAGAAATTATACCTCCTTAATCGTTCTCGAAAACGAACAATCGACGTTTTGTGGTCGAAAATCGACGCGATCGGCCGCTCTTGGGAAAACGTCGACACCGTTCAAGGAGAACTCGGTGAAACATTTGCCCGGGGTCACGCGGTTCTTGACAGGCGCGAGAGCAGGCGACCGAGCAAGTAAGAAGACTCCTCCCGTTTCCCGTATATCGTTGCCTCGCTCTCGCACCGCTCTCGTATCCCCATATACTCTCTCGTGCACACGTGCACGTCTCCTCTTCGTACTCCGTGTGCTCCTGCACGTATGTCCGGCCGGCATTCTCTCCGCCACCGCCGTAGATCACGGTATAAGCCGCACCGACTCCTGGGCAACTCGCTCTCGCTCTCCTCAACTAACTTTGTCTCCTTCACCCTTCTTCTCACGGCTTCTTACCCGCCCCTTCTCTCAAACTTGCTACAGGTTCTACCAAAACGCGACACCGTTGACGATTCTTACATTTTTTACCGACTGAAACGACGAGAAATCCAAGGAACCGAAAGAATTCTAGGATTAGTTGTTTATTTGTTTCGCAATTTTTTAAAAAGCATTTGTTCATGTCGAGGAAGTTGTATGAGCATTCACGAAATAAAGCCGCGTCTATTTATACCTCAGCCTCTCGCATTTTTCAGCGCGCTTTCAAGGATCTGACGCGCAAGGAAACTAGTGGTAGAGATCTGACTGTGGTCAGACGCTCCACTTTACGAGAGCTAGAAACGGTGATAAAACTCGAGTTGTATCGGCCAGTTTCAGTTTACAGCAACTTTACGGTCTTGCATGTAAAACTAGGTCATTGTTTATTCAAAAGTTGACGAAAAAACATTGTCGCTGCGGAATGAAAAATGCAGGGTATGAGTTTAGTTTAACGTGTATTGAGAAATGGAAAAAGCTCGAATATGCTCGACTTGGGCAAGCGTGAAAGCAGTGCGAACAAACACGTCGGGGTGTTTGTTCGCATATGATGTTACGTTCCTGGAAGTGGCGAGCCCTGGCTTGCTAGTCAATATTACACAATGCCTTCCGTAAATGTGGATTGTGCAGCGCGTAACGCGATAGCTGGCTTTTCAAAATCGTACATTATCTCGAACGGGAAAGAGAGCGACGCAGTTAACTCCGGAAAAAGTGTCCGATTCAAGGAAAGTTTAACGCCACCGCGATCTTTTTTTTTGCAACGAATGGATATGAAAACGCTGAATTTCATGTCTGGGGCTTCCCGGAAGAACGACTCGATTCCATGATTGTAGTTTTTGAGATATCGCAATTTTTATGGGCGAACGGTTCTTTTTACTCTGGAATATTATTGCGGGTTTACAAAAAGTTTAAGTTTAACGATTTTTCCAGCAAATTTGGAGATGAGTGTAGATACAATTCTTTACAGAAAATCAGATTAATTTTCAATGAAAATTGAATTTTATAGAGGAATTTTGTCATGCCCTTAATTTAATTTTGCAGTTCAAATTAAATTCCTTGATACAATTTTGTGAACAAATTTAAAGACGAAATGATGCTTCGATTATCAACTCATTTTTCATTTTTTAACATTTGCTCTGTTGAAAGTATACTTTTTGCAAACTTTTATTCACTATGAATTAAATTGAGTATGAATTACACGTACCGCTTCGGAAAAAAGTTAATAAAAATTGCCAGTTGATGACTTGATTGCATTCTTGGGAAATTTGTTGTGAATGGATCCAAATTATAATCTTTGAATTTTATTACAATTTTCCAACGTAATTTTGTGCAAAATTGTATTATTTATTCGAATAAATAAATAATTGTTACTGACAACCATAATCTTGTTACTCAAAACCGCAATCTTTGTACCATCATGAAAATTTGTACGAATCATCTTTGATGTTAAAGTACATCTATAAAAAATTTCAGAATTTTTTCATTATTTTCTCACTACGTTTCAGTATCGTGAACATGAAAAAAGTTGATTCCCATAAAACCACAGGAAAAATAGCGAAAATTTCATTTGACTATAACTTGTTTATCAAGCTCTTAATCGACTTGTAATTTTGCATGCATTTTTTAAATGCCATTTACAATGAACTTCAATCATTTTTCATTATTTTAAAAAAAGCATGTAATTCATCCTAAACGATTCAACACTGATTCAAACAATACAATACGTACGAAAACTTAATCATGAAATTAAACAAAAAAGCTTCGCTTTAAGGTGGATCGATACTTTAATGCAAGGATGAATAAGGAAAAATATTTATAACGCAACGTCATTAATTACATTTAATATGCCAGTATAATTTATTTAACAACATCTTCTTCTTCACGAAAAAAAAATAAGCCACTGAAAAAATTGTGCAAAAATGCTCGTAACGAACAATTGAAAATTTTAACAGTTTTTTAAAAGAAAAATGTTTATTTCTCAGCCAATTCGCATGTTCGATTATTTATA
>JABFQM010000203.1:0-46103 GCA_022816865.1 Zelostemma sp. ZL-2020 | reverse complement strand
CTGTTGATCTTCAACCAAACAATACCAATAAGAACCAAAACTTCCTCACATCATAAATCATTTTCCCCCGTCAAAAGATTTCCCTGAATATACATTAATCATAACAACGTTGAGAGACCGGAACATGTCGAACATTTTTCGATGTTTTCTCAACTTACGAGAAATGCCGAGATTTGATTCTGTGCAGTTGAATGCAAAAGTGCTAATGGAAAAATCCAAAATAATAACCTTTTATCGCGCACGATTCTGTTTTCTTATTGTCTATTATTCACGCGACGGTCCATAAACAACATAATCCCCTGCGTATCGCACGAAAATCTCCCGCTGCAATCAAGCGTGATATTTTCTTATCAATATTTGTCAAATTTATGAAAAAACATTGTAGTGTTCATTACTATGTTTTCGAAGGAAACTCGTGACAAACCTTTTCTGGTAAACAATTCCGTCTTCTTCACACTTTGCTCCCCGCTATCTTTGTGCTTGCTTTCATTTATTGTAATACTGTATGCTGATAACGTTAAGGCGCAAACAAAAAGATACAGGAATTTTCCCGTGAGAGTGGGAATTCTTCGCCTACTCAGACATAACGCCATTCCCCACTTATTGTTGTTTTACGCGATGGACTATTTAAAAATGATCGGACTCCTCTCCAGTATCATTCAGAAAAAATTCACCCATCGGTAATCAGTACCCGAGCAAACGACACGATGAAAGTACTACTTTTCGTTTTGGCCATCGTCGCCTGTGTCTTAGGTATTTTATTTATATACATAATTTTTCTTGCATTAAAATTTGATGAAATTGATGATTAAGAATCGTAATCAGTGAAGTTTGTGAAATGAATTAAATAAAACTTTCTCTGTTTTTCCGTTAGCCGAAAATGAATTACACGAACCAGAGTGCACTCCAGGTAATTATTTTTTACAAAGTTATCAGTTTTTGCAAGTGCCAAAAACTTATAGAAATTTTCAAATTTTAGGTACGAATTTCTATGAGAAATGCAATTTATGTAGATGTTCCAAATCTGGAATGGCAGTGTGTACCAAAATGCTGTGTCCAGACAAGGAAACCATGTATTTGGACGAAACTGACCCAAAAGGTAAACATTTTTCTATTCTCAATACAATACATCAATTCTTTAATGACCTAAAAATTCAATGGCTCAAATTATTTATCGTATCGATTCAAAGCCCCCGAAAGATTCACAAGCACAAAATCACAAACGAGTGATAATCTTGAAACAATATTTGCAGCCGAAAACACGTGTGAGCCTGGAAAAATCTTCCATGTAGAGTGTAACTGGTGTACTTGTACCAGAGACGGAAAAACAACCATATGTACCCAAAAATTATGTCAAAAACAGTCGAATGTTTCTCACTAAGATCCAAATGTAAGTAACTTTTTCTACCCGTTTCATTTTTCAAGTCAAAGATGTTTCTTTCAAAAATGCATCGCTTTAAACTCGTTTCACTCTTTTCCCAGGTGAATTTACGTATTCAATAAAGAAGCTAATATGATCTCTTTCAAAGCGTGGCAGCAAAGATGTTCGGTTGAGGATCGATAATGAACTACATATTTTTATGCCGATTGATGTACTTCTACAACGTGCGCCGTCCCAGCCAATCCGGGCACGGCGCATTATGGGTCAGGCCCTTTTGGAATGTCGGGACTTTTTCTGGACACTTCGGTTCTAGAATTTGTATTTACCACTTGTATTTTTGCTGAGAATAATAAACGCGTACGAGTATCAAAGTTTCCTCTTTTCTTGACCCAACACATTACTAACTTTATCTCATATTAATCAGGCGGATAGAAAAAGAATTGCCGATACGAAAATTAATGAAGATTTCGCGACGCGACAACAAAAAACGAATACCGCGCGCTTGACCGACACCGCGATGTATAAGAAATTAATTTTCATACGAAAAGTCAGTTCCAAATGGTCATAATTGGGACGAAATCAGAACTCATCAAACACACTTTAGTATATAAATTTACAGTATCATAACGGAATCTGTTTTGAAAATAATAGCGCTGCAATGGTATTATAATTATAATAGAAATAAAATATTGAATGTATAAAATTTGAGTGATCTTTATTGTTAACAAACTCACCGTTTCCATCCTGAGTCAGCCACATCATACAATTGCATCTGCAAAATCAGAAAATAGTAATAAATAAACTGCTCTGTTCATTTGTTTTTAAGATTCATACACTTAAATGGTAATTTTACAAAAATCACTTCCTTCAATAGAAGAATAGTGAATTTTAATTTTATCTCAATGGATTTATAGTTTGAAAAAATCACAAATTCTAAACATCAGCGATATAATGTTCCGTATGAAACCCAAGAATTACTGGGGTTTCGTAAGATTTAGTAGATAATTTCTAAAAAATCTTTAAAAAACATTAACATTATAATTTGAATCAGAAAAGTATCAACATAATTCGAAAAATTATATTGTTTTTCATATTCTGTGATTAGCTCCATTGTCGTTCGATTGTGATCAATCCGATCTTGCACAAAATTATTCATATTCTCAAGTGATCTTTTCACAAATAGACGAATGGTTGTACGCAATTAGAACGCGTTTTAAATTACGTGACCATATCGAACAGCGCACACAGATACGAAGATTTATACCATCGCAAACGCTGTCTTTATAAATGAACAAAATGTAGAAATATTCCGTCGCACATAATTACAGTTATGGGCATAACTGCATTATTTTTATTCTTTAACTGATGTCCTTTTTCGTCCACAACACAATTCTTTCGCCAAAAACGATAATTAATGATGAAGTCAAGTTCACTATTTTTGCATCGAAAATTAAATAGTAAAGGCAGCAGTAACAAAAATTACACGAGACCCTGCATTTTTCTCTTTCTTCTCACACTTTTTATCAAGCTTAAAAAATAACAGTATAAATCTTGATTTTAGACAACTGCAAATATTAATTTTAATTGAATCATAATTGAGTAGAAAAACAATTTTCATTGGACATTCTGATATGAGGTCACGTCACGCATTCGTTTGGCGCAAAAATAAAGCATTATCGTAGGTCACGTCTTCCTACTAATCACAATAAACCTTGGCTTCTTCGGATCGCAAACTGCAATTAGAAGTACATCCGCTCATCAGATTAATAAACTTTTGTATACAATCGCTGTACGTATAATAAAGATAAAATACAATAACAGGCGATCTCTCGAATCGTTATATAAATTTAATTAGTTTCATGCCGAGTGTGCAAAAAATTTTTATTTATGAAAAAATTTAATCCTCTGTGCATTTTTTTCATACTCTATCAACATAAGTGTTGATCTTAACTTATTGTGAAATCTCACTGCTTCTTTGTAAGCATCGCATGATTCGTGCTTTTTTTCCATGCCTTATATAAATCGTTTCGCGCGATCTTTCGCATTTTTTACAACTGCAATTTTCAATGCAATGTTTAATGGCATATTAAGAGTCATTAAAATAATAATTCCACTTAAAAAGGTGTTTTGCATTTTTTTTATTCCATTGTATCAATTTTCGCTCGGTTTTTGCTGCAGGCTCCATTTTTTCAACAATTTCTGAAGTGAGAAATACTTCGACAAAGTAGACATTGAAATTAACACACACGCACGCACGAATAAGAAACAATTACGCGTGTATGTATTGTTCTCAGTGTTCATCTGATCCAGATGCAGATTAAGCGTATACAATTGCTTAAGAAAAACTTCCTGCGATACTCGTTACCGAGTCGGAGTGAAACGTAATAAAAATTCTTATTGAGAAAAGTTTCGTACGGAAAAATAAAAACAGGTTTTTTTTATTGGCTTTTTGTGTTAATTAGAGTCATAAAATCAATTGAAAATTGTATAAAATCAAGCAAAAAGTATCTTTGCAATGGTCCTATTTTGCCTCGTTTAAGAAATCTTAAAAAGCAGTTGCTCTAAACTTTAGTGGTCCTGCCGGAAAGTGAGGGAAGTGAACAAAATCAAGTGTCAGCGAAATACATTTTCATCCACCTCGAACTTTATGTAAAATTAAAACTCTCAACAATAACAGTTAAAATTCTTTAGAAGAGTAATTTATGATTGTAAAAATAAACTCTGTAGTATCAATGTTACGAATATATAATTGATTACATAAGCGCGCTAAGTAATGTGCATAATAACTGGAGACAACGCCGGATCTGCATCTTCATCATTTTCAAAGAGGAAAAACATTGCATAATTGAAGTTTAAATTCAATCTCGGGTAATTTTCCAGTCTCTCCCACTTAATAAACTCCCTGTCCTGTAGCCTATATAAGGCTCTCTTGGCTAGTTGCAACTCAAAGTCGCGTTTGTTTCCTTGCATACAACAATTGCATCCCGGAATATCTGCAAACATGAAACTGTTATTCCTCGTCCTGGTGTCCATCGCCATTGTTTCAGGTAAAACGCATCCCTACATTCAATCATTAATGTAACATATTTGTGATCCTTTTTCTTCAAAACGTTAATTTCTCTTCATATCTCTTATTTCCCAATTGAAAATTCAACGTTTCCTTATTCACAACATCATTTACAAGTGTCAACTCGATGAAAATCTTTTTTGAATTCAGCACTTCCGAAGGAGGAAGGTACAACTCGTTGCAATATTGGGCCTTTTACCATGGAAGCCAGGCAGTGTAATTGTGCGAGTGACGGAAAACATTTCACATGCAATGAATCTGGATGTACGGATTATAAACACGATTATTCTCATTACTTGCAATGTGGATTTTACAATAATTTCTTTCACTTTCAGCGCTTCCTATGATAGAAGGAGAAATGAATTGTGTGATAGGACCTTTCACTAAGCCACTCAGGTATTGCCACTGCGCAAGTGACGGCCAACATTACACTTGCCCTGAAACTAAATGTGACCCTGGAAGTGTGATATCTCGTGGAGCTCAGAAGTGCCATTGCTCGCATGACGGAAACGATGTAGTATGCTAAAAGTGATGGGTAAATGCAATTTTCCATAATCGCGATGTTCCTGATTTTCTTGATTTTATAAGCGAACATTGTACGTCATGTTTGTGTGAATCTAATCGAAGTTTTGTTTTAATTGCAGGTGGATCATCTTCGCGTTATTGGCAAGAATGGAAGCCGACTTTATCAAGATGTTATCACGTAATTGGTAACAGCGCAGTGATTTTTGATTGTGGAATGAGGATTTTTGTACTGTTTCATAGCAAAGATTGAAGCTTGTCAATAACGAATCAATAAAATAACTACAGCAATTTAATTGGAACTTGAATATTATTCTGCTTAAACGTTTTTCTCTGAACAGTATCGGTGTAAAAGAAAAAATTGAATCAATAAAGTTTACAATTGAATCTGTGAATGCAAAAACAGTACGGTGAAATTGGGCGTAACTCCAGGATCGATTTTCTTTGTTTCTTCCTGTCCTTTTCAGAATAATGTCAAGAAAAAAATTTACAAACTTGGTTTTTATAGAAGCGTAATTTCTTCATTGCGCGAAACGTTCCATTAAGTTTTTTAGTTCATCTCTGGAAATATTAATTTAAAAAAAAGATTTGAATATTTTGCACGTCTCGGATTTTTCAAAAGTTTCCATTTCAAATCATTTTTTTGGTTCCAAAATTCAACATAAATTACAAAATGACTTATGAAGATATCTAGTTATTAACATAAGAATCTAATGAAAACTTAACCAGCGAAAAAAAATTACTGGAAAGCTTCATTACAAAGCATCTGTTACAGAACAACAAAAATCGAAAGAAACTTTAGAAATTAATAAATTGTTCTCTTCCCTGCTTTATTTTTTGGGATGCAGAAAACAAGATTTTTAAATTTACTGGAAGAAAAATTGGAGCTTTTACAAAGTTGTGCAGTGCCGATAATCACGAATGCACACGATATTTAAACACCGGCATATAAACTTTTTTCCGAAAATAGTTCAAATTTTTGTTTATGTGTCAATAAAGACACTCGAAGAATTTTGAATTTACGGTAAAAATTCATGATTAATGTTTTTAAGATATGCGCTTAGAATAGAAAAATTATCATTAATAAGTGCAACAAAAGACGCTCATGTACGTGTAGTGCGCGGTATCGTACCGCGGTCACGGATATCGCATTATCAATAATAATCAACAACTTTGAAACACAATCGTTAATCGATGTGAGATCTTTTCAAAAAATTCTCTGTGAAAATTAAGAAACTTAGTTTTTCCCGTTAAAAACCGCTTTTCAAGTATTTCCAATAAAAATCATATCTTGCAATAACATGTTATCAACTTATCAAAGCTTCCATAAAACGTTTCTGAGATTCAAATTTCGAAACATTTCATTAACAACCTACCAATTTTTAAAAAGCATGGACTTTTAATCGACAAAAATCGAACGTTATTAATTATCAGGAAAATTTATCAACGGGAAAAATATGGCGAAAAAAAATGCGATAAACAAGTTTTTCGAAAATAACTCAAAAACGATAAGAACTCATAAACACATTCAGTGCAAAAATGTAGCTCGTAAAATTCTGTAAAAAACTTGACGGCATTTTTCTTATTTATCCAACGAAATAGCCGTAAATCGAGTTCGATAATGATTGTGTCGCTTTGGAATTACTACCCCATAAAATTACGAAAATCCCACGTATCATTGTTTGTCATAAAAGTACGAAGTTTTATCACATTTCAAGCAGATAACGTTTTTTTTACATCCCTTGGTTCAATTGGTACATTTTTATTCGCCTTGAACTTTACGCGGAAAAAAACATTCAAGATCTTCACCACTGTCGTTACTTTAAATAAAAACTTTTCTCCGAATTTAAACAGTTAGTCTCCTGTTATCTACACATTTTAATAATTGTACATGCACATGTACAATTGATTTTAAAAATACAATGAATAAAATGCACAGTGACTGAAGACAAAACCAGTCCTCTATGTTTTCGTTATTTTCAAAGAGGAAAAACCCTGAACAAGTTAGTGTTGTATAAGGTCCTGAATAATTTACATTCCCTCCCACCTGATAAACTTATTATCCTGGAACCTATATAAAAGACTCTCTCGGCTCATTCCAACTCAAAGCAGTATCAGTTTCTCAGTGCAACGATAATACTAAGAATATTTTCCAACATGAAAGTGTTATTCCTCGTCTTGGCGTCCATCGCCGTTGCTTCGGGTGAGTGAAAACGTTACGTACATTTCCCAGTTGAAAATTCAACCTCTCGGTTTTTTACAAAATTGTTAAAAATTATTTGCAGCGTTCCCACAGATCAGAGGAACTACTAATTGTACTCCAGGTATCTATACAATACCAGAATTCATCAAAACTTTCAATTGAAAAAAAGTTTCAAATTTTCAATTCAAATACCTTTTCAGGTCTTCCTTTCCAAATGGGAAATCTTCAATGTAACTGTGCCTCAAACGGAATGAATTACCAATGCAATGAACCAGGCCCTGTCGCAGGTGCTGAATCCATTTATCGCAATTAATGACGAGGGTTAACTGAGTCATAATCCCTTTTATTTTTAGATTACTCAAACGCGAGAGAAGTAGGCCACTTGGAAAGTTGCGTCCCGGGAAGAGCCGTGTCCAGAGGTAAAATTTAAAAAAATTTAACTAATGATAAATTACCATATTAATTATGTATTAAAATTAAGGTGCCCAGCGGTGCACCTGTGCCAGAGATGGCCAGCATTACATATGCTGAAAAGGATGGCAAAAGTTTTAATTTCGGTAAGACCACTTAATGCTGTATTATCGCGGTTTCCCTCATTTTCTCACTCATATCACATTTATTAAAATAAGCAAATATTTTACGTAACGTTCATGTGAATCGGCTCAAAATCATATTTCAATTGTAGATGGATTATCTCCGCATTATTAGCAGACAGCGAGGACATTGTAAGCCAACTTTATCAACTTGAAAGGATGTTATTACGCAACTGATAATAACGCTGTGGTTTTCGATTATGGAATAAGGATTTCTGTACCATTTCATAGCAAAGAGAATTAAAGCTTATTTCTAATGAATTAATTGAATAACTAATAAAATAACTGCAGCAATTTGATTTGTACTTGAATATGATTTCGCTTGAATTTTTCTGAACCTTATTGGCGTTAGCGAAAAATATTGAATCGATAAATATTACAATACTTATTGACTTTGCGGATGCGAAAATAGTACAGTGAAATTAAATGTAACTCCAGAATGGAATTTCTTTGCTCATCCTTGTTCTTTTGAGAGTAATGTTAATAACAAAATTCAAAAATTGTATTTTTATACAAGCATTCTCTTTATCGACCAGGAATGCAACAATAAATAAATTTAAAAGAACCGTTAATCGATGTTTAACATTTTCGGAAAAATTTTCTTCCACCTACCGCATCTTCAACTAAAAATTTCCTCCGTACTTTTTTTTAATAGAAAACTGTTGTATTGCATTCCCTATAAAAATAATAAATTACAATGAAATATTATAAATTTATTACGACTTTTTTAGTACATCTGTGAGCTATTCAGTATTGCTGTCAAAAATTGAACGTTAATAGTTTTGAATCTTGCGTGTATACAAAAAAATAGTTAATACAAAATCCGAGAAACCAGTTTTTGAAAATAATTCGAAAACCATGTACGAGAAACGTAACTCATGAAATCCTGTACAAACACTTTTCTTATTTATCCAACGAAGTGACCGCAAATTGAGTTCAAGAATGATTGTGTCACTGAAAAATTCCGCCCTCATAAAATTTCGAGAATCCCAAGTATCATTGTTGACATAAAAGTACGAAGATTCGGCACGTTTCGAGCATATAATGTTTTTTTTTACATCCCAGGGTTCAATTAGTATATTGTCATTCACCTTGAACTTTACGCGGAAGAAAACAATCAAGATTAAATTTACGCCACTGTCATTACTTGAAATAGAAACTTTTCTCTGAATTAAAACGATTAACATTCTACTATCTGAAAATTTTCATATTCGTGCATGTATATACAAAATTGATTACAAAATTGCAGTGAATAAAACGCGCAATAACCGAAGATGAAACCGGTTCTACTTTTTTGTCAATTATTTCGAAGAGGAAAAACTTTTAGTAATTGGCTGTCGATTTAAGTCCTGAATAATTTACATGTCCTCCCACCTAATAAACTCATTGTCTTGGAATCTGTATAAAGTACTCTCGACAGCATCAGTTTCTAAGTGCAACGATAATATCAAGAATATCTACCAAAATGAAACTGCTGTTCCTTGTCTTGGCGTCCATCGCCATCGTTTTGGGTAAGTGAAAACATCATTAAAAATTATATTTCTCGGTTTCCACAAAATTATTTACGATCATTCGCAGCACTTCCAGGGGAAGGACCTCTTCCATGTGTCCCAGGTTAATATAAAATACCAAAATTCATTATGAATATGCAATCGAATAAAAAAAGTTATCTTTCAAATTCATCGTTTTTCAGATCGTACTTTCCGAATTGGCGATCGTGAATGTCACTACTGTTTTTCCAACGCAGAAAACTACATATGCGATGATCCAACTCCAGGTGCTAAATCCACTTTTTGCGATTATTTATAAGGGCTAACCGAGACATTATCCCTTTTATTTTTATCAATAGTGAGAGAAGTAGGCCACGTGGAAAATTGCATGCCAGGAAAAGACGTTACCAGAGGTGAATTTAAAAAAAATTGACCTCACCATAAATTACGATATTAATATTATATATGTGTTGAAACTAAGGTTCCAAGCGGTGCACTTGTGCCCGCGATGGTCGTCATTACGTATGCTAAAAATGGTGGCAAGTTTTAATTTCGGTAAGAACGTTTCATTTTTTATCATCGCAATTTCTCTGATTTGTCCATTCGTTTTGAGCTCATTAAAATGAGCATTACGAATCGTGTAATCACGCAAATCATTTTACAATTGCATGCAAGCGGATTATCTTCGCACTATTAGCGCCCAACACGGACATTGAAATCTACCTTAATCTGCTTGTCTTTCGACATTTGTAAAATCGATAGAAGCTCAATGATTTACTATTGCAAAATGATAAATTTTATAATTGTTCATAATAAAGCTTATCAGCAAACAAATTTAATGCACTTCTTTTTTAACACGAAACTTCAATAACCATATACAAAAACTTGTTGATTATTTAAAAATTCGAAACTTCACTGTTCGATTCGCGAAATCATCGTGAAGTTTGCGAAACTGAAAAACAATGAAAATAATTTGCGCGACTAGCTTCGCAGTGTATCGTTTAACCTTCGATAACTTTCCATCCCTTTTTTCACTGCCCAATTTATTTTTATCAACTACATCGCTCGCAACTTCAATTCAAGAGGTTGGGTTGAAAAAAATGGTATCGACGAGAAGCGCAAAAAATTCTCGAAAGGAGCCGTCAAGGAATCGTCGGACCGTGGAAAAATACGATCAGAATTACACGCCAATGCAAACCAGGAAGTCGATCGATGTTTCAGAATTAGTTTATCGTTTTCTAAGTGAGTTAACAGTTGGGGGAAAAAGCGAGCTGAAGGATTTCACGTCGATTACCGCTCGTGATTCTCTCGCTTTTCTTTTCGCTTAATGTCGTTCAAATATAAATTCGTCGTGTGTTTGAATAGGCGACGTCGCGGCAAAAGACGCGGAAAAAAAGAGATCGACCCGAACCCGTATTCGGAATCCCCGAGGCAAATTACAGAAGTAAATATATAATCCCCGGCATAAATCGCGTATTAATGTGTTTCCCTGTTCTAAAAAAAGACGTCCCCAACGTCGTCGAAAAGCCAATTCCAAGTCGTTAGCTCCTACGGTTGGAAAAGCCAGTAAAAAACGAGCAGCTCGATCGAACGACGATTTAAGTTCGTCATCAAAGTCGTCGAATTCAAGGCTGACCAAGAGCGCGTCTGAACACTCATCGATTGCCACGGCCACGACCAATGAAACTGTTACCCAAGGATCAAGTTCTAGGACGAAGCAAACTAAGAAAGAGGAGAATCGCCGTCCTTTTATGCAGATGTTTAAGAACATAAAAAACCGCTTTGAAGCAGGTAAAACCCATTCATAAATATGTTCCGTTAAACGAACAAACTTTACTTTTAGCAATCCTGCGATGTAAAGTGAAATAAAAGCTTTCGAAGTGGATCGATAGCGTAGGAAAAAGAGAATCGTGGGAAGTACGATTCGAGCGCATTGAAAGATATTCTTTTACGCGTTACAGGCACGCAAAAGGCGAAAAGATACGTGAAGAAAGCACTTTCCTTCGCAGTGGATTCCGGTTATTTAATACCCGAGAGCAAAGGAACGATTCTCCGCGTTGCTCCGTCTTTTGGCTTCAAACTATCGCGGAGAAGAGCGGAACCGGAAGCGAGAAAAAAAAGACGTAACCTGCGCCGAGGCGGGGGACACCTCAAGAGAAGCGAGCGAAAAGCTCTGCGACGGAGAACTTCGCCGGTTGGAGAAGGACGGAGCTCGGCCTCGAAAAAGGAGCCGTGCCCGGCGTCGAATAACAAGAAGAAAATGAAACCTCGACACATCAAACCGGAAGTGAAAAGGCCGAAGCGTCCTGCGTCGTCCGATAAAACGTGATTTTCAGCTTTCATTGTTGCTCGCGGTTCTTTATTTTCCGTTATTATCTCGTTGAAAAATTACTCGTGCATGGGCAATGTTTCAATCTTTGAATAGCGCAAGATTGATGGGACAATTTTTTTACGTTCAATCGCGAGAAATTCGTTTTCACTATGTTCCACCTCACGGGACATAAATGGCCGTAGGGAATACAAGAATTATGAAAAATCTGACCTCGAATTTATCTAATATTTCATTCCGATAACCAAAAACGGCGGTGGAAATGTACGAGCTTGGAATTCGAAATTTGTAATCGATCGGCAAATTGAAAAGCTTTTGAATTGCTATTCAATTTTATTTCAACCGAATGATATGAATAAAATGGTAAGAACAGTGCTTGATTTTCACTGATTTTCCAGCAAATGCGCTCGGAAAAGAACTTCTGAACGGAAACAGAAAAACAGTGACGAGAGAGACGAACCCGCGAGGAAAAAGAAGAAAACTGATGACGATTCGGTGAGCAGTAATTCAATGGAAACCGACGAAGCCGAAGACAAAAACGAGAACGCCGTGGAAGATCCTGGTGAGGTTTCAGAATGCGTGGACGACGAAACGAAAAACGCCGAGGAAAGCTCTTTGAATAAAGACGCTAACGACAGTAATAACGACGACAAAAAAGGATCGGACGAAGGAGCTTTGGAATCTGATTAAATCGCGTACTTAACGAAAGACCAAATCAAGTATTAGAAGCAACAATTTTTGTAAAATTATATTTGTAAACATTGTATTTGCGAATAAACAAACGAATACGAAAAAATTGATTTTTCAATCGAAAGTCTAAATTAACGTTGGCATTAGCCGATTTAAAAAGCGGCTTATAAAATTTTTTAGAATTATCTCTGGGATTCGCTCGGTTCCTGAACATGGAATAGCGAGAATTTACGGGGATGTGCATGCCTGAGTAGATCTGACATTTAAATTGGAACGCACACGCTCGCGCACTTGCCATAAGCAGACGTGCAAAAAAGTGCTCAATGCATTCGGATTATTTCCGCATCGTCGATTTGTTTTCGAATAATTGCATCGTGAAAATCCGTGAGAAAAGCGTGATTTTTGCAAGTTCATTTGCAAATTGCGTTCTCGAAAAGAAAACAAAGCGATTCGAAAATAAACCCCGAGAAATTTACAAGTTTGCAAATGCGCGAGACGTGCGTCAATTTCTCGTTACTACGTTCATACAAAACACATTGCAATTGTTTCGTAAAACAATCAATAGTTGTGTCATAAATCACCGATTTGAGAGCCATAAATCCTAGTGTTTTATACTTCAAAATCCCATTTTTATCCTCCCGAGTATTGAAAGAAAAATTGGCAAAAGTCGTGCTACGAGTGAATTTTCACATTTTCGTTGGAATTTCGATAAACAAGAAACTTTCGATTCGATGGCTCCTTACAAAAGAAAACGCAACGATCATTATAAAGATAATCGTACCGCAAGTAAGGCAAAGAATTGTTTTAAATCCCTCGTGCCGTTTTACAATTCCAACGAATTCCAGAGAGGCCTAAAAAAAGCGTCGACATGGAGTCCATCGATGATGACGAGCTTTCGTGCGAGGAAAAAGACAGCGAAGACGACCATTCCTCGAAACAGAAACAAACGATGTCGCAAAAATCCGGGCATCGGGCAAAGCGGGACGATAACACGACGAACAGTGAAATTTCCAGCAAAAGCGTGGGCGAAGACGACACTTGCGATTTCGACAGCCAAAGCATGGAAAATATGAGACGGATCGGAGCCGAAGGTACGAATTTCTGCACTCCGAGAAATGAACTATGTAAAAACGAAACTTTGTTCGAGTACGTTTTTCCAGACTCGATCAAATATTGAACACTCAGACTTTCGCGACTCCAATTTTTGCATTTAAAATATTGTTATCTCAGCGTGAAATCCAATATGAAGTAGTTTCCAACAAGAAGAACTTTGCAGAAGTATTTGAAAATGTAAAAGTGCGAAAAACGCCCATTCTCAGGTATGCTGAGAGCGAAGCGGCACATTTGCGAAGCTCTCGACTTTGGCATAAAATCCGGTTTCTTGGAGCCCACGGACGCCGCGGCAAACGTTCTGCGCGTTTCTTCGGGACTCATGAATTTGCGGAACAATGCGGGCCAGGAAAATCTGGATGCGGGATCCGGCTGCTCAGACGACGACAATGAATTGCAAGACAAATCATCTCACCGTAAACAGCGTCGGTCCAAGTCACGCAGCAAATCGCGCGGACGAAAAAGAAAACGATCGAAACAAAGCAAAAGGTGCGTTTATCATTGCGCGATTTGAACGAAAAGAAAACTGATATGAATTTTCCAGTCGCTCGAGAACTCGAGAACGCGAAGCGAGTGCGAGGCGCAAAAAAGGCTCGAGAAACTTGGAGTTCGACGACAAAAATTACAGCACGAACAGTAGCGAAAACGCGAAAACCGTCAACAAATCGAGTTCGAGATCGTCGAAATCGAACCAGCAGAATCCTGATTCCGGAAGTGCGAAGGAAAAAGGCAAACCCAAAGACGACTACGAAGACGACGACAAGGAACTCTGATTTACCCATCACCGCAAAGTTTGATACTGTACTTTTACTCTATTTTGGATACCTTTTTATAATTGTAATAAATCCTGAAAAAAAACGAGTCACGCGACTCTGATTAAAAATCGATGGAGAAAAATGAATCATGTACAGCGGAACGTCCTCATTTTTATTATCTGTAGGAAACGCCGTACTTTCTTCCACATTAGCAATTCCATTATTCGCTTCGTAAGTAAAATTAAACTTGACTCGAAACTCGTTGAGAAAAAACTTCCTTCCTGCAGCGAGGAAACAGTTTTTCCAACACTTTTTTCAGTCGTTACTGGGAATGAAAAAAATCTTTGAAAATTAAAAGTAATCATAAGCAACGAGCGCCAAACTTCCAGTTCGGCGAAGCCCTTCCGCAATACGGAATTGATAAGAATAATATTCAATAGATGCAGGACACGTTGCAAGCGGGCATAAAGGCCTCCGAATTTCGGGGAAGCAAACGAAATAATAATAAACGACGACATTTGGTAAAGCCACACTGGTAAACTACGCGAACGTGGCTGAAATGTTTTGCGAAATTCGCGATATTCAAAACGTGTATTAATAGTTAGAATAAGCAACTTGCCCGGAAACTAAAACAATGACTTCCGGTTAAATCGCTGAAATCGGTGCGAAAGCTAGTTTTAACGACGGGTAAACTTGAACTTTTTAATGATAAAATAATTCATAAGTTATTAATTATCTCGTATGCGTTGACATTTAAAGTTTCCGGCTTTTTCGTTCATTGAATGAAATGTTTGAAGAGAATACCATAAGAAAAGTAATACAACGATGGCGGCTTAATCGATTCATTGCTATTTGATCAGGTTATTGGAAAATTAAAGCCGACGTCTCGACGCGATTTTCAATCTTGTTAGGAAGGATTTCGCGGCGGTTCTTTAACGACTTCGCAGTTAATGCATGAATAAAACAAGGAATCGGAACCGGAAACCGTTTCTTTTGGTAAAATACGAAGGAAAAGGAAATTTACCTTTTTCTAACAAATTAAGTATTTTTGCAGAAAAATATTTCAATAAAAAAAGCAGTGCGATTTTCACAATCGGGAGAGTGAAATATTAGTGAGAATTTACTTTTTCTTAACAATTGACCCAATTTTATTTTATAACTTTTTTCATGTACCAGAAACGTTTTTTCAGGTTGGTTTATACTAAATCATTTGTTTTTCATTCAGTCAGATGAGCCTAAATTCAAAATCCACGGCATTGGATTACCAAATTGTAGGTTAAAAATAGAACCGAAAAAACCGAATTTCCGATACATAAATCGCAGACGAAATCGCAATGTTCCAAAGAAGGAATTTTTATTTCTTTCTCGCTGCTATTGATAAAATGTACGTCAAAAAATAGAAGATACCAGTGTGATTGAACATGCGGGTTCCGGAATCGCAAGTAGCATTTCAACTCTGATTAAAAACGTTACGAATCGATTTTCTTCGAGTCCTCGAAGCAAAGCTTTGAAAACTCGTACGCCCGTAATTCATAAAATACGCGGTCCATAAGATGATTCAATAAAATTCCTTGTAACGTGCGCAAGGCTTGGATTGATAGTAAAAATATTCACCACCTGGCGCAAACCTGAATTCTAACGAAATGATCAAGAAAGGAAAAATAAGCGTTCAAAAAAGGGCGACCTCTTTCAACATTCAAGGATCAAGGGCAAATTCGTGCGAGGAATATATTATCGTTTGGTGCAAAGCCGCGGGAAATTAAAATGCATAATATAAATTTGAAGACCATACATATATGTAAATGAAGACTTTTGGTTAATCCTATTAGGGAACCGCGAGACTGCATTTATTCAAAACGGAACCTCAAAGAAATTACACGTTCTCCGCAAAGCGGAATTTCCACGATTATTCGAGGCGTAAAGAACGCTAAAATTCGACCTCGATTAACCGTAAATTCATATTTATGCTGGTGCCATAAACACTTTTCATCTTTATTCCGGTGTTTTTTTTCGCGTCGTGTGATTTGCTTCTTCCGCACGATCCGTTTGAAATTCGCGATGGGAGAACGTAGAATTTTTAATTGATATGTGCATGTAAATATTATTGCAAGCACTTAATCGTTTGTTACGCGCATGGTTGCGCACCACGTGGAGTCGAAACACTGTTCCAGCGGCACCAAAAGAGCGGGGGAAGCGTCGGCGTCGCGACGCTGCTATTACGAAAAGAGCGTCGCCTCTGTCAGTTGCCTCGCGGCATCGCGACGTCCAAAGCCCGTAAACGCAAATTCGACGCGGCGTTTCGAACTTGTAATTTTCGTTTAAGTGAACAACATTGTTTTCCATTTTATTCAGAATTTAATCCGATTTGACAGATAACAATTATCTTGATTCATCAGTCCGGACAATATTTGTGCACGATTTCGTACTTTCATTCAACAAGTTTCGAAAAACAAGGTGAGATAAAGTTCAATTAAATCGATCGCAAGTTTAATTTCATTGAGAAATCAAAAAGTAATTACTTCAATGTGCGAAATTATTCGTCGTTCATTCATTGAGAGTTTATTTGTTTCGGCGCAATGAACCGGGATTATTTTAGTTATTTGAGTTTGCAAGAGATTACATTTCAAATATGCCGAGTACGCGTTTCGTACGTTTACATGTATAAGCAGATGAAATGAAAAAAAAGTAATATTGGCTCTACGAAGTTCTGTTCTAGTGGTTCTTCATGCCGCACATTCATAAATACGAGCTCGAAAAAGCTCAGTATATTCATGATGTTTGAACATTGTTGCAGGAAAAATAACATAAACTGCGCAGTACAAAGATGAAAATGATTTGTTCAATTGAATAATGCATACAATAAAAAGTGGAATTCGTTTGAACAACGATCAAACATTCTCGCAGAAACGTAAGGGATGAATTCAAATTCATTTACGTTTTTCATTTGGCACGAAAAGAAGTGAACAAAATTGCGAGAAATTTCACATTCCCACGTTTCTTTGACCTTCTGCATTGTACAAAGCAAAATTTATATTATGCCGTACAAGTGCGAATAACACATAAATTGAATATTGAAACTCGACACCTCGAGTTTTTCTCCATAAAATACTCGACGTTATTTTCTTTCTTCGACCCAACCTTATTTCCCCACAAAATGAATCGTGCGTTTGATACTTCAGTCTTGTACTCGTCTTTTTCCTCGACGCGATGAAAGAATCAGTTTTCAATGTTTTCGCAAGCGACAAAATACAATCTCGGGTGAAAAGAAACTGCGATAACGCGGTTGAAAAATACGATTCGAAGCCGTTAAAGCCACGACGAAACGTTTTTTCCGAGCGAGTTTTCACATTGAAAATTGACGAGAAATTTCCGCGCTCTTTGTAATTACATCAAGGTGTGGAAACGCGTGGGAACGATAAAACTTGAAAATACTCGCGCGTCCTCGAAATAGCGATCAGAGAGTACATTTTTAGACTATAGATTTCGCGTGCAATCGAGACTCATTAATGAGGGCTTATCATTTCGCTCGTGTTCCGACCCGAATTAGTCGTGTTTATATACTAGCAAATTCACCGTCCAAAATTCGTTTACAGGATGAAGAATACTTTCGTTAAAAAAGTTCGTGCTCTCTCGTGCGAGAATTCGGTTTGGTTTTCACGTAGTCAAACGAAACGTCGCGACGTGACGGCAATATAAAAGTAACGGAGCCAGTTTTTACTCCTACAACCCTTTTACAACTTCATTATGACGTGTCATTTATTTTCCGCTTTCATGCCATGGATTTTAGTAGCCCTTTGAACGAGCACACTCGACTGACCTGTGAACTCATTTTTCTTCGGTTCATTCGCTGGTTGATCGAGTGGAGCTTTGTATTTTGTGCTCGGTATAAATTTTTCGCAGCGTTGCGTGAGTTAATTACGCTCCAATGCAAAATTTCCGGAGCCATTACTCGCCAAGAACCAATTACGGATCCTAAGAACGAGAAGTTAAAAAGTTTCGAAATTACTTCGTTGTAGCCAAGATACACAAAGTTTGCGCTTCTGTTCAATAATCCAAGAGGCTGTTGCACTACCGCCGACAGAATCTATTTCCGTGCCACGCCAATTTTGGCATCCACGAGCCGAAATAATTCACGATTAATCGTTGCGAAGAATCGCGAAAGTTCGAATCGCAGTTTTCGTCAAAAGGAAATTGTGTAATCGAGAAACAAGCCGGTAAAACGTCTCGACAACACGCGAAAGCTTCGATTGTTCGCGATGTTATCTCGCTTTTCTCGCTAATTGATCAGTTTATATAATTTGAATTTTTATTTCACCGTGGAGTGAAATTATCCCTGTAACCAAACCACGTGAATACCAAGCACTGAATACCAATTCAGGACAAATTTCACTTTGCGTGGGTACCTGAATGGCGAGCTTGATTTCAATCTGTTCTGTTCCGCAATTGGTCGGTCTGAAAAGCGTCTCCAGTCGCTCTATTCCCATCCAAACACCGCGATACACCATTCATTATTAATTAATGCCGTGATCCCGTGTATTCCATCAGAAAAAACGGCAATAAATTATTATTATCACCGTTAATTGCATTGTAACGACACTGACCAGATCACCGTTTTATGATAATGAGGAAATTGCACTCTTCGAAGTTACCCAACACGAACATAATACTGGAAACCTACAATTTGTACTTAATTTACATTGATTAATTCTTGGCGGCACGTAAAATCACTTATCAGGAATTTAAATTTCATATCGACCGTGAATATCGTTGACTCATTAGTGTAGCGTACAATTTCGTGCACGCTATGGCGCTCTGCATGTAAAAATGACAAAAATATTAATTAGTCCCGACCTAAAATTCTGTACTGTTACGAAAACATATTTGACACATTCTCATAGAAGCGCGTTAATTAAATGACACGTCGCCTAGAGCGCAGTCGTTTGTCGCTGTTTCGAGTACGAAATTAAACTCTCATAAATTGTCATTCACGAGATTAAACATGAGTTCTTGCAATTATAATAAAATATTCACGCATTTTCCATTTCACAAAACTACTTTTCAGCCGCTTTCGTGAGAACCTCGAGATCGGGATTTTCTTTTCAGTTAAAGCTGCGATCGTCACCTTATGAATCGCGCGATTCGCCGAAGCGTGAACTTAATTGATCGTTCGGATTTGCATAACACGATCTCTACATTCATTTTCTTGTTGCTATTTATCACGGATCCAATTGCGGAATACGATTCCACGCTGTTGTTGTGTCTCGTAATATCGAACGAAAAAAGCCATGGACGTAAAAACATGACCCAATTAGGTACAAAAATACTTTGGCGAGCCCGAGCAAAGTTTCCTTGCTTTCGTCTTTGCGGGACGACTCGAATGTGATGGAATCTGATTTGATAATAAATTCCCGTGGCGAACTAAAATTGATAATGAGATTATGCAGAACAATGCTCCGGCGATATGTCATTCAACCGTTGTTGGCGTTTGAAGGCAATATCTCTTGACTCTCTGGCTTCCATTCGTCGCATATACTAAATTAATCATTGACGTAAACGAGGTGACAAGTCGAGTTTGCAAATGGAATAAACACGATCAGTTCACAGTTCAATAATCGCCGGTGTCCTCTGACATTGTTCCTGCAGCTGAATCCCGAAGAAGCGGATGCAACATTTTCGGATGAAAGAATTCTCTCGAGAGAAAAGCGCCTTGAGCAAATTTAAGAATTCACAAGATCGTTTTATTGCTTCGCAGTGCCTAGAGCGCGTTAAATAGAAAAGCAAAAAAAGTTCCGTTTCATCGTCCTCGCACGATCTTTCGAGAAATTGTGTCGAGTGTCGAATTCACTAATGGAAATTCCAACCTTCCTAGAAGTTATTCAGCGTGGATTGGAAAAAAGTAGAAATCATCGTGATTCCACACGAAAACGACCGAAATGTATAATTTTGTAGGTCGAATTTTCATGGGGATATTATTCGATCATAGACAGCAAGCATCGAAATATTTGCGGCAAAGTTTCCCGGCTCGACGAATAATCAGGTAATTCTTATCGAGTATTTTTGCTCTCCTCGCCTTTGAGTTTGAAACTGCAGTTCAAAGAACTACCGTGCCCAAGCTCAAACACGAAATAAGCCGGAGAGAATTTCGCGCGACCGTAAAATTGGAATTGCGGTTGAAACGTCGTAAGAGGGGTTCATCAAATTACTATTTCCTCTATTCCCAGCTGCATTATAATTCGCGCGACTTTAGTTTTCGTTTCATTAAAGTTCGACCTCTGGGACAAAGTGTCTTGGTCTCATCGAACAACTTCCAACATCCCCTTTGACGGTTCTCGACTTTCGTTTCGCTCGGTAGACACGTAATTTGCATGTGTGAAGCTCTAATTGTCCGTAATTAGCTTCCAAGTTGCTCAGTTTCTTAGCCCACACGAACGTGCTCGAATACCGGATTATATGATCGCAGTATCTTCCAAGAACTTTGCTTCTCTCGGAGCGATTGTTATTTTTAGTTCGAAAAACAGTCACGTTTACTCCGAGTTTAATTATCTCCCGAATGTTTGAGTACTAATGAAAAAACGCGAATGCATCGCGAAATGTGAAGCTGCCGGATAAATGATTTAATACCCGCTTCAGGCGATTCGAA
This sequence comes from Zelostemma sp. ZL-2020, assembly GCA_022816865.1. Lineage (NCBI taxonomy): Eukaryota > Metazoa > Arthropoda > Insecta > Hymenoptera > Platygastridae > Zelostemma > Zelostemma sp. ZL-2020. Next base: position 25,323 of record JABFQM010000203.1, on the reverse strand, counting down.
TCTGCGATGTAAGGCACTCACGTTGATTGAATTTAAACCCAGTTAAATCTCTGATTATTACATGCCGTGAGGATCTGTTTTAGTCGCAAAATAAAGAAACGAACACTTTCTCCAAACAGAAAGAAATCAAAGTTCCCCAAGTACGATCAAACTCCAATAAAACGCGGTAAAATTCACGGCGTAATGAAGTCACATCTGGTCGTTCGACGTAACTTGATCGCAACTTTTTGCTTGTCAATTTTAATTACCGTTTCATTTCCGTATCGTCTCGTTCGTTGCAAAAGATTTTCTAGGAGTTGTTTATTCGTGTGTGTAAATTGTTTGTTTCATATTTTTTACTTGAGCGACCTTTGAGCAAGGATAAAATTGCAGCTTGTTGCCCAGTCGACTAATAAAGAAATAAAGAAGCATTTTCGCGAGCTTCCGTGTTTTTGATGAAACATTCACTCGCTCGAGGGTAACCACTAACAAACTACCTGATTACCGCGTGCCCTGTCAGCTCGTCGTCGTCGTTAAGAGTTTATTATTGGATTACGCGTTGTACTGCCAAGATTTTATCAAAAAACTCCCTCGTTATCAACCATTTTTTCATTGTAATTAGCATCGAGTATAAAATAGGTTACTCTTAATTGAATAAAGATGATCTTATTTTATTACCTTATTTTAATGAACGAGACATGAAGGAATTTTTCCAAACTAACAACAATATCAAAGACATAATTAAAAAGTTGGCGAGTACAACTTTTACAATGCACCTTTGCAGTTTAAAAAAAAGGTTTTGCAATATTGATATGTCTGGAGAGCTGTTTTGCCAGGTACGGAGATACCTCGTTAAATATTTTACCGATGTATCGATCTGGGCCGCGTCGCCCATCCCAAAGTTCATACGTTACATATTTAATTGCGTTCGCCGATCTCTCGCTGCAGGAAGTAAAAAGTTACAAACTTCCGTTAAAAAAATTTGCAAGCGAGTTTGAAATCAGCGAGTTCTCGAATGTTCCGCGGTCGTGAAAAATTGATATCCGCGTAACAATGACGAGCGGCATTGACAGAAAATAACAACGGTCAAGTTTTATTACGAGAATCACTTTGGTAATTAGAATTTTTGTCACCAAAATAGGCCATGGCCACTTTCATATCCACTGTCGTATTTATCTTCGGTTTTTATGCTCCCAGACAACTGAAATTTCTTTGGCCTAAATTGAACTTGCGGATTGAAATTAATCCAAGATGGATTTGGATCATTTCTTGATAAAGTGGAAACCGTTTTTTGTTACGACAAATTGAAAATAAGCGATCAATTTTCAGCCCTACATAACAACGCGAAAGTTTCTACGAAAGCTGAAGTTGACCATCGATATTCGTTCGCCGTCAAATTTCCATTGCGAAACTTTGCGAATTTGATTGAGATAGTGCCCTGGCTGCGAAAAATATTGCGGTTTTTCGGGGAATTCGACTTTGTGGGAGTGAAAAAATCTGCTCCGATTCAAAACTGAAAAATGATACGATTCGTGAATCTCTGGAAGAGAGTGAAAATTGAGTGAAACCGGAGAAGCGGAGGTAAAAGTAGAAAACGATTTCTCAGAGCTGGGATCGCCGATTGAATTTATATCGATGCAGGCGAATGGTGCAAATAGAACCCCACTACAGCGCCGAAACATTAACCGTTTCCCGAAAGCTATTACTCGACTGTCCGAAATTCTACACGATCCATTAGCGATGGTATTATTGGGCACAAAGTGCATTAATGTTTATCCCTCCCAAAGTGACAAGGAAAGTCTTCATCTCACTCGTGCGTTCGCGAATGTAGGTTGATTTTTCTAGGTCATAACTGCGATGGTCGAATTAATGCTCGGTCCAATCACAGCATCATACGTGTTCCATCATCTTTCCAATTCGGACGTACACAAAAGAAGCTTTTTCCGATCGGAAATAGTTGAATGATAAGAAATAAGAGTCTAACGAGACCGAGATTACGGAGGGGAAAAGAAACACCCTGCCCAGCGAGAAATGTCGTTACCGGGAAGAACAATCGCGAGAAATCACTGTTATAAATTCGATTTATGAACAGGGTTGACACTTGTACTCTTATACGGAATTCCTTGACTTTTCTGGGTTTCCCCGACCAGAAATATGATTTTTATTTAATATTTTCAAACGAAATAGTGTTGATTTGAGCAGAAAGTTCATTTTTCCTTGATAAAATTTCTGCTCATGCAATTGCACACAATATTCAGATAAACATCGTCAAGAAATTGAAGTAACGTTAGGCCAACTTCATTTTGAATAAGGAAAATAAATTTTCACGTACTTAAATACTGAAGAGTCGTTACGAAAAAAATTCCCCGACTTTTCCAGGTGATGTGGCAACCCTGAATCAAAAAGACAAAAATAGCGGTCTAATGTGTCTGACCATAGTCGGCGCTTACTACTTCGTCCTCGACAAGAAATTGAGTTCGAATTTCAAACTCCACACTTTTCGTTGCGCAAGATAATTAAAAAGCTCAAAATGAGTGATCATCGCGGGTGGAAAATTCCAATAATTTTGTCAGGAAGTTTCTGTGCTTCGTAAAAAAATCTCTTGGCACAATCGTTTTTCTTTTATATTTCCCATAATGCATATTAAAAACAAAAAAGAGCGATCAGAGCTCGAGTGACCTGAATAAGGTGACCTAAATTTTACCATGAAACAAGGTTTAGTCAGTTCAACCTGAAACGGCACTGAGCTACATCAGAGGATCAGAGGAAATGCTTATGCGCTTGAATGTGCACAAGCCATTGATCTAATGACATCAACTTTGAAATCCGAATAATGATGCTGTGCAATAACACCAGCTGTTAACATGAAACCCAAAAGAATTCTCGCTAAACCAATTTTGCAATTATCTCATTGAGGATTTCTCCCTAGCACCAAGAATAAAGTTCGAGAACAACAACCTTCTTTTGAATAAACTTTAATAATCGATGGAGTAATTTATAATTTCATAGCTCTTTGTGTTTGATATTAAGTTCCGATGTAAATTTGTTCTAATTTAATGAAAGTTTGCTGAATAGTCAGCTCGAGTTTCCAACTTGTTTATTAATTCTGCGGAAACCAAGTTCGAGCACTTTTCAAGTTATTTTTTAGGTGCAATTTGCGCGCGGATAATGCGGAACAGCATAGTTGAAAAACTGTTTTTCGTTAAAATATAATTTCTGCAGTTTCGTAACGTTTTTATCCACTTCGAGAACTTCCCAACTCGGCGTAACAATTTGCGGAAATCAGGTTTTGATATGGAAAAATATTTTCTCATTTTTGCGGCATATTGTCGATCGGAAAGAGAAATATTCGGTCCAGGTGTTGTTCGAACGCAAAAAAAAACGGCAAAAGAAGTCTGGGAAACTTATTATTCCTTGCAATATCGCGTCCAGCGATCTCAGCAAAATTGAAGAATGATTTACCAAACAGAGGCAGTTTGGGTGAAAAGTGGAGAAATTCGACCTCGACACGAAAGAACAATGAAATTTTCCAACCTTCATTACAACCCAAAATGGAGAAAAGCGAAGGCGGTAATTTCAAAGCGTTTCAGTTATCTAGCAGTTCATTTTATGGTCAGAGCTTTCTTCGCTGTTTCTCTCGGCGATTTCGTTTAAAATATCTTATTTTCTTTATCTTTTACAATCTCTCCATCCGCTTATACATTCTTCTATCCCAGCTCATTTTCTTTAGCTCAGTACATAATCGCTGAAGGTTTTCCCCCGTTTTTAATACACTGCACGCGCTCAAATTTCACTAAAACTTTTCTCGGCAAACTCAAACTTTTCCTCGGACACTTTCAAGTTTCGCATTCAATTTAAAACTCGCAAAAGACGTCATGCAAATGTTTGACCTTGAGAATTCGTTTAAGTCGCGAATTCCCAGTGCCAAAATGACACCATGCTCGCACTTCATCAAAGTTTTTATCGCGATTTCGTCAACGGAACAACTGTGTTACTATTTAGCGAACTAAATACCGCGTCAGTAAATCTTTCACGGGTGGAAACAGAACTAGACGACCCATATTTCATCTCGTGCCACGACGCGTTGCAATTATTATTAAACAACTTTACATTTGCATGGTTCTCGGAACAGTCTTTTGTCGAAATGATGCAGTACTTGCATCGTAAGAAAATGTGAAAATTCCTCGCAGCTTTTCACCAGAAAGTCCATCTTGATAAAATAATTATTTTCACTGTCGAACTTTCTCATTAACTAAAGTTTCGTCAGAAAATTCATTTGAACAAGTATAATATGTTTTGTTTTTTAATATTCATATTGAAATGAATAAAGCTGTATTAAAAATTTCATGTCAAGGCTAACTGCAACTGATCCATCTGCACGCGAGTCTTTATGACATTGTTACCTTCATCGTGAAAATTATTTTTCCAGATTCTCCCTATCCACTATGATTTAATCCATACTCGTTCATCTCGGAATATCAAATTTGTCGATGAAAAGCTTTTCTCGGGACGAGCATTTTCAATGTCATTTTCATGCACGAATGCAAAATCTCAAATCTGAATTGTAGAGTTACTCTCGAGGAAAGCGAGGCCACCTTTTAATGCGTCTCTTATCATTCGAGGCACATAATTCACGCTCGTGACAATATCACCCTTTTTTCTCTTGTTTTTTCGAGTACAATTACTCGAGCTAATTGTTACTTCATCTTTCTAGTAGACTTCGTGTAATTACGAGAAATTACAAACCCAGAAAATGAACTTGCAAATTTAAAGGTCGTAACTACGCACAAGAAGTTGGAATAAACTAAATCTTTAATTCTGTGGTACTTAACATGATTTCGTGCTCTAAAAATGAAGGATTTCGCGCCGTGTTTCGTCTTGCACGAATAATTTGAGCATGAAATTTAAACCCTTTCAAACGTATTCCGGAGCTTTCTCCGTTATTAAATTTGAGGGACTGGTAAGCTTTAAAACGGTCCGAAAATCGGTTCTCAGGCGTTCATTTAAAATGTATTTTCCAGTCACGCTATTTCGAAAACGACTTCAAAAATTTTGCTAATTTTGTTATTCAATAAACGATAAAAATTTTAGAAAAATATTAGTTTACAATATCAATTTTCAACGCGTCTTTACTGCGTACTTTCAAAAGGAGTTTATTATCCGAATTTCTTATTTTCCAACTCCATTTTCGAAATCATTACGTGTCATGTTATCAAAGGCTGCCATCCCCTTAAAATTGTTGCTCGTTTATGCGTGCTATTACAGAATTGGCGAGCTGACCTCGGACTAAATTTTACTGCCGTTTGACAAGCGAAAACCTCGCATAAATTCAGCAGTCTGTCAATTTCTGCTTGGCAGAAATCACTTCGAAGACGCGCGTATTCATCGAGTATGAATAAAAAAAACTATTCCTAAATAAAGAGTTTATACTATATACAAAGCTACACGTGCGCTATTAATGGCTTCGTGTCATGCTGAGTACTACGTATAATATCATTACTCGTCGCGTATAGCTTCATAGTGCACCGATTTAATTACTTTCATGCTTCTTTATAAGTTTCCTAATACACATTACTAAATCATTTATCCTTCATTCTCGTCCTGAAATGACTCCGGTGAGAATTTCCATGTAAAATATTATCGTTACAGCGAAACGTAACAATAGAGACGAAAACAAAAATATACATTTATGATTCGAATTCTCCGCGGAAACCGAAACCTGCACGAAACGGGGAAGTTTTTCAAACGAGATTCAGATTCCAGTAAAAACTTACGAATTGCATAAAATAAGGAAGAAACCACGATTCAGCATTCCAAAAATAATAGCAGCGCCTCGAGGGAAACGTAGCTCATCAGTGCTAATTTATCAGTGCTTAGTCTTTCTAAATTAATTTCCTAGGAAAGTCCTGAGTATTAAGTGTAGTAATATTGGATGGAGCGATCCTTTTGAACGCCACATTTAAAGGCGTTTGACCGGCTCTTCATATGCAAATCGCTTGCTCTTAAAATTAACCCTTGAAGCTCTTATTACGATAAAAATAGCGTGCGAAAATAGTAGGGGGATTTCATTTTCAACCCTCGGGCTCGATGTATGAAGAGTGTAATCAGGCCACGTTCAATGCCCTGCTGTGATTAAATAGCTGATTGGAAAACAAAGATGGCTTGGGAGGCGTGGGTATTTTCACCTTTCATCGCGATGTAACCTGAAGACGTAGCATTTGTAATGAGCTGGTAATTTAGCAACAATTTACCTCTTTTTAAAAACATTTTAAACTTCCCAGCTCGTAATCGGATATTTGCGGAGGGGTGATTTTACGCTGTCGAGCACTACGCGAAGCTTCCTATTTATAAGTCCTTTGACGCTGCAGAAATCGCACCTATCGCGGGCAATAACCCTAATTCGTATCTTCACCCGCGTATGAAGAGCCTCGGGATCGATACGCGGCGTATAAAAATAAATCGGAGTCACAAAGTTTGATGCAAACATTGATTCTTGAAGAAAGAGTTGACTTTTTGTGCCACTCCAGTTTGATTCAATAAACCAAAGGAGAGATTTGAAAGGTCTTACTTTTTTGGACTCTTTATTCCTACGCGTTTATTTCGTTTCATCGGACAGAAATTGATTATAGGGCGAAAAAAAATCTAATCGTGATCAACTTTGACGCGAGAAGAACATTTCGAATCGAAAATTGACTTTTCAAAACTTTATAAATAATTTAAAAGATTTACAATTTGCAAGTTTTGTATTTTACGCCACGAGAGCAATATAACGCGAGTTATATTTTAAGTACCAAGGAATAAAGTTGAGACTACACTTTGCGTTATGGTGTTTTGAAATATGGGTTCATACATTTTGCAGGGACGGTGAAAGTACTTTGTTTCTTGTCTACTTTTGTCACGACTGCCACATGATTCCGCAACAAAGTGAATCTTGTTTTCAAAAATCTTTATTCCCGTAAAACCGTTTTAATCAATTCCGAGTGTTTCGCGTTTCAATTATATTTATGTATCAAAGTTTGAAAACAAAAAGAGCGCCGTTACCGTAATAACAAATCATTTTTCGAAACGAAATAACAGCAACCATCTCGATCGACCGACATCCGCTTCCGATTACAAGGTCTCGTCCGATTCTCATCAGATAAAACAAAAAGCAATCACATTGCGAGCATCGATTTCGAATTTCAAAAGCAAACAGTCGTTGTACATTATGCATATTTTGATGAAAAGAACACGATACCTTTAATTCAAAAAATAATTATACCAGACCACGAACATTCGTTACGTGGAATCAATGCCTTAATTCGAAACCTTCCTCCGTTTTTCCCGATACGAAGAAAAACGAAGAGCCAAGATACATAATAATGGGCACTTTGCCATTTTTCAATTTACGCAATGGCGTTACCCGAGAAAGAAAAGCAGAGTGTTAGGTAACCGAAGAATTAATTGATTAAGTCTAAAAATTGGCTGTACTCTTTTTACAACGCCAAAGTTCCATCATTTTTATACCTTGGAAATACACATTTCTTCAAGTTCCTTTTACTCGTTCTGATTGCGCATTACGTAACGTTTTCGACGAATGGATTCACTGTTAATAATTTTCCAAGCAAAATCGAGTTTCATCTTGAATAGTAACGGGGCATCGCTTCCTCGATTCAATTGAGAAAGTGATGCGTCTTGCTGTTCAACGAGCTCAAAGTGGATGAAAAGAAATGCACGGTGTCCGGCATTACATCGTAAATCAGGGTACAATTTTGTTCAGAAATGCTTATTTCCTTATACCAATTTCAACAAAAATTAAATATAGAAATTGTGTAGGTACAACGTTCATGATAATTAAACTTGAAAATGCCAGATGCTTTGTTAATTCACCCTGGTAAAACTGATTTATTCTACTGCAAAATTGCTTTTCAAACGAAACAATCGCACCTGTGGATTTAACATCGAATATACAGTTTATCTATTGAACTTCATCGCAACTGTGTAATATAAGTGCATTTTCATAAACGAGGTAAACGCGTTCGAGTGCGATATGTACATACATACATAAGCAATCGCATGGATTCGACCACGCAAATTGGCCGTGACCCCAACGCGTTGCCTCTGGGTAGGGTCGCGTTGAAACGCGGGGTCAAGTGCAACGGGCAAACTGCCAGTTGTTTTCACGTCTGTACGTTACCTTCTTTCAATGAGGGAAGTTCAAAAGTCGAGACACCCACTTGGAAATTAAAAATGCCGTAACTCACGGCCCGATCTCATCTCTCTTCCAAACTTGCGCGCTAATTGGCCGAAAGAAAACGCGGAACTCCGTCAGACAATTCCTCCATTTACATCTATTTCGTTTCGTTTAATCCTCAAGAAACTGCGTTTTCCAGACTTGGATTCGAGATGCTTAAATGCGGAATTATACAGAACTTGAGGTTGAGGTTAACTGTAATCTTGTTTACCGGAACACCGCGACTGCAACAAGCGAGAAATTCGATGACAAAACCTCGTCAAAGGACCAAACCGGCCATTATGGCGAAAATGCGAGACACATTATCACTGAGTTGCGTCGTACCGACCTAAAACTTTTTTTCGGTCGAGTAATGAACCTCCGGCATTTTCAGACGCTGAGAGAAGAAAAAACGAAGTTTTATTTTCCGAACGGAGAAATTTCCCTTGTCAGAAATACCTGGCATTCTTGTTCGGCCGGTCGAAAATTCAGCATGAATTTTATTGTCAAAGGTACAAGATTCTTACTCGTAACACATAACATCTCGGGCACAAAAACTGGAGCAAACAAGATTCGAAGACGAAAATAGAATCGCCTGGACATTGAAAAATACATTCTCCAACTTTGGAGCTGGAACAAAGCGTCGTCGTAAATGATTATGTAAATATGTCGGAGGATGAGAAAAGCTCGATGTAAAGTTAATGTCGAGTTGGGAAAATCCCCAGGAACAGCTAACGAAAAGCTCCCGTGAAATTAAACCGGAAGCTCCATGTATATTTAAAAAAGCACGTAGCTCCGCTCGAACGAATCGTTTTCATCCCTAAATAAAAAAAGAGCGCGCTCCAGGGTTGACGTCACCGAGTTCGAGTGAATCCTCGCGCAATGAAATTATCGTGTCTTAACCCTTATCGCGTGCTCAAGCGCGATCGATAATCGAACAGAAATGTATGGAATCGCGACCGTGGCCTTCCAAAGGAAGTAGAAAATCGCCAGCTTGTAAGCGAGGTTCAAGGCTAGCGTCGCGACGCGAGGCGTCATTTTGTCTCCACGTGTCGCTATCATTCTTCATTACGAAAAGAAACTGCACCGCAATATGAAAGTCATCCACCTCTTTCATCGCGCATTTTTATTCAGAGACGCGAACTGAAATGTAAGCTCCTCCGTGATAAAAAGACGAAGAAGTTGTTTCAGCTTATTCAGATGTACATGATTCAATGTTTCAATTTACAAAATTTACGACGTTTTCAAAGGTCGGCATTGCTGTACCGTAAAAAATTTTACGTAATTACCACGATGGATTCTCATATTCACCGCAACGCGCGACTTGCCTTGATGATGAATTTCCTTGAGGAACTTTATTTATTGATTCTTTGTCAAACTCTTTTTTGTCGCGCTCGTCGAACGCTTTGTTATTGCCGCGTTCTATCACGAATCAAAAAAATTTGCTTTCCTCGCGAGAAAACAGCGTCGTAAAAATGAAAATAAGAAGAATTTATCTCGCTCGTTTACCGTCTTTTCGTAATAAAAGTAAGGCCAACTTTTATGCGCTTCATCTGCTTCGCAACTTCTGCCGGCGTTTTTGTTTCGCTACCGCACTCGAACGAATAATATTAGAGCGCGAAATGAATCCCCGGCTGCCCGTGGAGACACGAATTAATCATAGGGATTTAAAAAGTACAATTTCAAGTAAATTGTCAACTTGTAATTTATTCTCTTAATGAATCCCTCAAGAGCTTCGCTACTAATTTTACGCGTTTTGAAAATTCCCGTGGCTTCGTCATTTGTTTCACACGCTTGAATTACAAAAGCTCGCAATCCTCCGTAATCCGGAAATTAAATATACCGCGTGCAGCTTTCGAACGAATTCAGTCTCTCATAAATGCATGGAATTTTTCGTCAAATCGAATCCAATACCGAGACGGCAATGTTTTCGTGATGAGTGTGACCTGCATCGCTCATTTTTTTATTATTATATCACCTCGCATTCCTCGTGAACGTCGAGAAAAAAATATTCGAGTGATAACGGAGACGGTTTTTACGACAATCGATATCGCATCAAAAACCGAAAAGATCGAATGTCGCGTAGATGAACATGTTTCGAAAAGAAAAAAAACTTCCGCGACATTTCTCTTCCTTGATAAAATATTTGCAGCAAAATTCATCGAGTAAACTTTTAAATTGAATATTTGCCGTTGATTCGATACACATAAACCGCTTTTGCTTACGTATATCGAGCGTACGATCCTATCCGGAGGACTTAATTTGGGCAAATTTCGAGTCGCCCGAAGCAAAATACATAAGAAGTTTAAACTGCCAAAGCGGTAGATTACAAGACGACGTTACGTTGCACATCCATATATTATCAACAGAACTTCATAGATACGAACGTGTGTACTTTTATCTCGCCTTAAATTTCGCGTATCTGCCAGAAAAGTTTCCCCGAGCTTCGAACTACGACTTTTAATATCAATTTACGTCCAGAACTGTTGCAGGGGATGCAGTTATGAAAAATAACGACTCGCGTGACGCTTTGGAAAAAAGCTGGGCGTGAAAAAAATCGTACGCTCTTTCACCCTAGAAATGTTCGGCTCAATTAGAAGCTTTCTTTGCTAAAATGTCTGATTGCACGGCGATCTTTACCACTGCGCAAATAAACGCCAGAATCTTCACTCGAACTATTCATTTTCTTCGAAACCATTCTAGCACGCCACTGCACCGCATTATGGAAGTGATATCTCATAATTTAGTGAAATACGAAGGAAACATGAACTGGAATTCATATCGTTTCACGGTTCAGCAAATCCGCGCTGCTGATTTCCCGAAAATAATACCGTAGTTGATAAGGGAGAAACTTGAAAGGCGCAATAGAATGAATGTGCTTGAAATTCATCAAAAAATAGAGCTTTGAAGTGCATCGTTTACCTAAAAATTTCAACATAAAAATGAGCTGATGAAAAACATTTTTCTATCGCTAAATTCACATTTATTTTCATCAATATCTTTTTCGATGAAAATGTCTGTTTCTTTTCCAAAACTTGTCAACTATCAATTATATATAAATACCGCTTGTCAATTGCTAGGGTTCGCATCTTGCAATGAAAAAAATTAATTCCATTCCTTTTTAAATGAGAAAAAACCATAACACGGTTTATTTGAGATATCACGTAGAATATATTTACACACGATCAGAATTTGCTCCAGAAAATTTTATTGATGTGTTCCAATGTACAAGCCGCTCTACCCTACTTTGAAACGTGAAAAAACTCTCCCTAAAATCGCTTCCCAAAATCGATGGGCTTCGATAAATGGCACATTCAAGGCACGATATGATCACGCCGATATGTCATTTTCCAGGCCAGGTGTCCTCTGCGGCAAGTCCTTGAGCCCCGGCATAATTAAGTGCAACAGTTTTGGAAAACCCTCTCCCAGCCTTGAAACAATAGACCCAAGAGAATACGGAATATTAGCCAGAACTCCATGCTTCATCTTCTCGCAAAATGAAGATTTGTGGTCAAGTCCGAACTTATAGGACGGCTATTTCTGGATCTTCGAGAGCGGCCGCGGAACACTGTGACATTAATGGATGGAAACGTCGCTGCGATGCCCGTGTAGAAACTACAAATGTTCGCGGTCGCTTGATTATTTTTTGCTGCGATTTTCCCCCATTTTTCAAGTAGCAGAGTAATGAAATTGACCCTTCATCGAAGCGAACGCGATAATCCGCGAGGACTCCGATGGCGATTTGTCACTGGCAAAATAAATAAAAACTTTTCAACTTCGTTACCGCTGCACTCCTCGAGCGTTTGCACGTAATTACTTTGTAATACAGTAACGATCATTGCGCGAGATAAATTTAATTAAATTATACTAATTAAACAAGTACGGAATACAAAGCGTCGCCTTAGGGCGGTGTGAAAAATTAAAGCTTTTATCATAGTCGCTCAGTAATTCCAGTGGGAATAGGAATGTGCTTGGACAGCAAACATGATAGTAGCCAGAGAAGCCATGAACTGAATTAACAAACCTTTTTTCAAGAGCGGAGAAAAAGAGCGCATTTCTCCGGGTATTTTTAACGATGCCTTGAACATTGCAATTTAAACATCGTTACAGCTGCGAGCCTCCACTTATCACGCCGTTCAATATTCCGCAGTTTATTCGATCGTTGATTATGCCGCGGCAAAAAGCGCGTTTTCATCCCTTATTTCGTAACTTGATTAAGCTAGCATTTATCTTATCATTGACGGTTTTATGACTATGAATTGTTTGAGAAGCTGTCAGAAATGTGTGGACTGGACAGAATGAATCAAACCCAATATGTACTCGACACTTTAGGTCTCGTGACTCCTGACCCAAATTCGAAACAACCCTCGATCAAAACGCGTTTATTGTTTGTATTTTCGTTACAATAAACGCGAGACTCGGGGGAGCAACTTGTACAGTAAAACAAATCAATTAGTGTTAGTAGAGTGTCAAAATTCGGGTTATTTCGCATGATACGTGGATAAATATTCTACCCTCTATCTAAATAAAGCCACGTTCCAATATTGCCCTAATTTAAAAAAATTGTGTTTATTTTAAGGATGCGAAACGACGGATTTTCGGGGAAAAGAAAGACGTTTAAATTATTATGAGATATACATTCTGATACAATAAAATAACAAAGAATTTCGAAAAGATTTTTATCAAAAAGATATCACAATGAAAAGAAGTTTGAATTTAACAATAGAGAAGTACGTTTTTTACATGTTTTTCATCAGCTCGTTTCGTATTGAAATTCACAAGTTTTCTAGTAAAAGAAATATGTATGTTTGATTGAAAAATCTTTTCCCCAAATATTCGAGTACTTTTACAATGTGATTCTTTTAATCGCAATATTAAAAATAAAATCTTCGCCAAACTATGGAATTGGAGTTCTTGAATGCCGTTCGCTTCAATGTGCAATTTTTAGTTTCCATTTGACCCAGAACTTCCGAATGAAAATCTGTCATAAATCCCGATTATTTCGGACATGGCAGATGCATGCCTCTGCGTGTAATTAACGCTGTAATTATTATCAAACGCGGCGCAGTTTGCGGACAGAAGGCGGTTATTTATAGCTTGTTTCCCGTATCGCCCGCTAAGCGATAAAACACAGGTACAAGGAGAGATTGATCCTGTCAAGTACTACCTTGTCTTAATTCCAGCGAACTCAGTCAATTGATAAGACGTGCCTGATCAATTATAAACTTAGTTTACAAATCTCGCAAGAAAACTCTTTGAAAAACTGCGCAAAAGTTCCCAAAACAAAGCACGCTTTCAATAATGATCGACGCGATGATTAAACGACGGGATGAACTGCGCTTTTTATAGGAGTTTTCTTGCTCGAAATGTAAGAAATCGCGCCACAGAGACCGAGGAACAAAAAGTTACATCTTACGTGACTACGGGCGAGGTAAAAACTGGACAGATGTGCAATCGCTGGGGGACCTTGCTTTTAGAGAAGAGCATGATTAATAACGAGCATCCATCTGGATGGGATTTCAAATGCATCTAACTCTTAGCAAAAGTAAACGATAATCGTCCGTGAAACGAACATGTGGTCTCGCAATCGCGATTGCATTAGCCCCGAGTGCATGGGCTCGTATCGTAAAAACTAAAAGCGGAAGATTCAGTTTCTGCAGTAAAGTATGCGAAACAGCAAAGCGTTTCCGACACGTGGAACAATTTTTTTTTCGTCTTCAGTTTCTGCTAACTGATTAAATAATCGCGCTGATTATTCCGGGGATTTCTTGACCTCGATTATCGAAAAGTCAAGATTCCCTGATAAATGAATAAGAGAGTAACGTAAAGTAATTGCCAGGGTCGAGAAAATAATTTCATTAATCGAATGAATCTGTTTTAGGGAAATCCAATGATTGAAATTATGGCTCTTACAAGGAAAGGAATGGAACCGTAGAAGGGAGCACCGGAATTTTGATTATCAGGGATGAGGAATCAGGAACGAGGCCAAGGCTCCATCCAATTAAATTGGTCACGAAGAATTCGCCGTCTTCCGCGATTGTAAACTGATCGTAATTTTCCGATCGGCGTTCAAAGATTCGAGATGAGTCGATATTATTCGCATTTTTCGACCGGTATAAACATTGATCGGTGAACGATGAGAGAAATGGAAGCGTCAGCGTAAAAGGCCGGAAAAGGTAAAAACCCAAGGATGAGGAAAGGTTCGAGAAAAAATGGCCGGAACTTTATGATGTCCAAAATAGATCCCTCCGAGGGTCATCCGATATGAAGAAAACAGAAGACATTTGTTAAACTTTTTCTCCAAGATAAGGACAATGGTATACATTTATTATACTTGACAGTATAAATTCCCTAGTATTTTTTTCATGAAAACTGATGAATCTCGCTTCCTTCTAGGCAAAAACATAAAGCTCATTCGCCGTCGTTTCACGACAATCGCAACACGACAAGGAAAATGAATTAACATTCGAATGAAACAGATTAAGAGTACACTTTCGGGCACAAAGCGGCTCCAACCAAAAGATGCAGTTTGCACCTGACGCTTAAACTCGGATTATTCGTTCACACAATAGTAGGAAAAGACTTTAATCGGAATAAACGATTCGCTTCATGCATACCGAAAACAACTTACACGAGTTTCCATTGTTAGCCAAATTGAATGGTCGTTGGGGTTAGTATTTCGGTCAATACAAGTACATTATTAACTACGTGATTACACGAAGCACGTGCGCTTTCGGGGGCACTCGTGTAGCTCTCGCAAAGATACTCCAAAATCAATATTTTCATAAGCAAGCTTGAGCCTATTTTTACGATTCAAAGTCGAGTAAAGCAGAGCTCGTTCCAATTGTGTTTCATCAAAAAAGCGCAAAGTATGTAAAAACACAAAAATTCACGGTTTCAGTCGAGGAGGAGGAAAAAATAATGCCGTGCTACGGGGGCTTCTTCTTTTTCGAAGACGAGGATTTGACTTAAGGGAAAGGGTTGACCGGGGGATCGCGGCGACCATGTCTGGTGCAACAACGGACACGGTCGCCGAGGAAATAAAGAGCACCCTTTTGCCGAGCATCGCCGGAGTGGACGCCGCGCTGGAAGTCAGCGCTATTTCCGTGATTCTAGCGGTATCCATAGTCTTCATCCTCATCTTATCGCCCGTTACTGTCACCGGTAACTCCATCATCCTCGCGGCGTTCTATAGATATAAGAGATTGAGGACAGCCTCTAATTGCCTTCTGGTTTCTCTGGCCATTAGTGACTGCGGGGTATGTTTATTCTCGAATCCGTACTTCCGGAACTGAAGCAAAATAAACATGTTTGCACCGCTACGAATTTCATTGGGCTTGTACACACGAAACGGTAATGACTTTTCCCACAGATCGGAGTGTTGATTCCAATCGGGATGTACCTTGAACTCTCGGGTTTACCAGGAAGTGGTGTTTCGACGCTTTGCATTGCACCGTATTGCATTGTGATCACTCTTTGCAGCGTGAGCGTTCTTGTGACCGTGGCTATCGCCGTGGACCGATTAACATCTCTGGCACAGCCACTGCGGTACAAGAACATCATCACCCACAGCAGGTATCAAATAGAGAATAACGAATTTTCAAATTTTTCTGTGAGCGGTCCAATAATTATTTCAGGGAAAGAAGTTTCGCTTTTTCAGTAAAAGTTTGAGAAAATGAAAATTCATTTGAACGTGAAATGTTTATTGGCATGGAAAAATTTCATTTTAAAATACAAAAAAGGCTGTTTCGAATTCCTCGTTTCAAATTGACGCCCCTTGATAAATTCAACTGCGAAAATTCTTGAGGAAATCGACCGAATGGTCCTTTCACTTTGAGAAAAATTAACGACTTTTGGATTTAATTTACAGCATCGAGAAATACATCGTGGGTTTCTGGATCTACGCTATCGTCGTAGGATTCTCGCCACTAATTTACGCCCAATTTAAAGAGGAGACGCAGCTTCTTGAGTAAGTTCCTGTGTCTTACGAAATTCTGTAAATTCCTTTAACATCGGGAGAGAAATTCTATTGGAAGTGGTTCATTCGTAACGCTATTCTCAAACATCTATAAGCATAATAAATGTGTATCGCGTGTATGTCAAGGTAAAAGTATGCACATTCCTCGGGAAAAAAATCTGCAGTCTCATCGTTTGATCAATAATCCAGATTGAAAAGGCTTTTCTTCGTCATTTTATTACTTCCTGCTTGTGAAATGATGCGGAATCACAGATTTTTTACAAGGAAATAAATCGCGATCAAACTTGATGGCTATTTTTTCACCGATGGAAAATAATGCGCAACGTTGTATCTTAGCACCTGAATTTTACGAGCCAATCGCGAAACCTGGATAAACTCAGATGTCGTTAATTGCGTAACGGAATCGTAATTACGTATAACGATTCATTACTTTGATGCATTTATTTCTCGCAGGTGCAATGAGATCATAAATAACTCGAGCCAAGTTTACATTCGTTTATTGTATAAATCATTGCTCGAACTGAAGCGTAAAAATATTCAACAAATGATGATCAAAGCTCGAAATATTTCTCGAAAAATAAAGCACATTTTCTCATTAATCCCTGTAAAAAACTGTTTGCATTTGACGCAAAACGAGCGTTTTAATTACTCTTATTTTCCGAGTAAATCGTACGTTTCGTCGATATAAAAAAAGAATCTAGATCGATCTCAACTTTTAATGACGGCAATTAATGCCACATTGAAGCTATACGATGTGCAATATCTTCAAATGAGAGAAGGTTACATAAATAAGAACTTTCACCAGCGATTCAACGTTAATCTTAAAGGCGTCATAATGCAACATTGCGAAAATACAAGAAAATTTACGAGGAGAAAATGCATACTACAAAGTGACAACGTAATGAAAATGTATGGGACTCGTTACATTATAGGACATTCAAATTCTTCGAATGAATTACTCCTCGCGCACGCGTTTTGAAACTCATTTTACATAATTTGCCTGCCAACTTTACACCAATTTTACTCTGCTTAATGAATATTCGTCACTAGTTTTTGAATAATTCATTTTAGCGTCCTTACACTCGCTGATAATGAAGGTGCACTTGATAAAAATTGGGATTCTGAATACTGATTTCACTACTCGATTTAAAAAGTACAGTAAACATTCTCCCGGATAAATGCGCTTGCATTATAAATGATGCAACGAGGACGTTTCCTTACAATCTATTTGATAATTGGAATTTCTTACAATCGATCGCTTCGTGTCACCTTCAAATATCAATGTTCATAATTCTCAAACCAACGTGAAAATGGGCATGAACAATTTCTTCAGATTCGTATAATAGTTATCGTGTCTCTTATCTTCCAGTCAGAACTGTCGATTCAACACAGCGATTCAACCCCCCGTGAGAATATTCTTGCTGCTGGCAGTTTGGATTCCCAGCGGATTAATTCTTCTGGGGTGTGTAAAGAAGAGAGCACTCCAACGCATGTGAGACTCATAAGTTTATTAGTTTAATTCCATTCCTACCGTTACAGGTGTTACATATACGTTTTCCAAATTGCGCGTACTCATGCACGTGCAATTTACACGGTAGAACTTTCATTCCGGCACCAAACTCAAACTTTGGCTTTGCCTCGGTACGGACAAACGTTGGCGATCACGGTCGGAGCATTCTTTACTTTATGGATTCCATTTCAAGTGAGTTCTCAGTAAACTACAACGTTACAGGCTCGCATGAACAAGTACTTTCCATTTGCATTCATCTTCTACAGGCTAATAAGCTAAAATTGCGATACGAATGCATTCAAAGTTCTTGGAAATAATATCGTATATGAAAAGTTTATTTGAAAAAAGTAGAACGCCGTACATTCTTTTTCCGACGCTCATAAAAATTATATTGTTCGGTCACCCCATATGTAATAAAAATGAAACCCTTGAATCCTCGTGTGTACACAATAAAAAACTTTCACGGTGAAAGCATCGCGGAGCTGGGCAACTATGATGCGTCATAACTTGTAAACATTTCGAGACCATAAAATAGCTCACGATCCAACCAACGTAAACAAACTTTCATCCAAAAAAAAACCCTTTCTTTTACATTGCGCAGGCTTGCATGCTGCTGGACATTTTTTGCGAAACGCAAATTTTGACCGAATGGACCGTCGTTTGGCTAAACCTTCCGATACTCGCGCACAGCGCGATAAACCCCTGGATATACGCCTTCCACCACGGGGAAATGAGGGTAGCAGCCGGGAAAATAGCGGAAGATTTGGTTGGCATTTTCGGTATAACGCCGAGTAACTACGGCTGTTCCCCCGCGAGGCACGACTCCAACACAAACGTGGAACTGGAAGACGTGAACAGCTGCGACGGTCGACGCGTCGAAGACTGCTTCGCCGCGAAACAGCACAATTGTTCGAGCAAAAAGTGCCTGGACCTTTCCGGCAGACACATTGACATTTCCCCAGAGGCGGACGACCCGAAATCCATCTCCGGCAACTGTTGCCAGATCGACATTATCGAAGAAGACATTCGCGATCTCGCGAAAATGTTGGATCCCAAATACGTCATCGATCGGAACCACGTGATCGACTCGAATCACAACATCGATAAGATCAAGAACTTAAAGTACCTCCTGGATCCAACCTTCAACAAGATCCGTCACCTCCGAAGGCTCAATCACAAGAAATTCAGCAACAAAAACCTTCAACAGTTTGACGAGCCGCAATCCATGTCCTACCAAAACTTGGAAAGCAACGCGACACTGAGCAGAAAGTTTCACAAGATGAACACCATGTCCGAGCCAGTGCTGAACGTGGACTGTCCAACTATGGAGAGAACCAGAAACAACGTACAAATAGCTTCCGCGCATTGCCCCGATCCTGGCCATTGCCGCAGGAAGAACTCGAATCTGTCCTCTTTATCCGATCCAAACATCAAGGAAGCGACGATCGGAGCTCAGAAACTTTTCCCGACGAACTCGGGAACCTACAATTCCGTGCAAAGCCTTCAGCCCAACAGATGCAATGACCTGAGCGTTCCAGACCGGAACTTTCTTCAGTGCAAACACGTGGATTACCAAAGAAAGCGCTTGCCCTTGGGAAGGTCCAGGATCATCGTCAACAAGCTGGATTCCAAAAGCCCCACTCTGGACTTTCGTTCCCATGATTCCAGTTCTTTATCGCTGCCAAACGCTGGGCCCAGATCCAACAGGAACAGTCCAACACAGAGACTGTCGCCAAACAGATACGTCAACATCGATGCCAGCAAACCAACAAACTTCTACAACGCAGAATGCATGGAAGCTCAAGATGAACCTACTCAATTGCCCAGAATCATCAGGGAATCGGAAGTTTTCGTTCATTTGAACTCTGATGTCGGTGAACCGAACCAGTCTCGGTTTCTGGAACCTTTCGGAATGAACTCTTTCAAAACACACGCAATTCAATCCGAACCTTCGAGTCCTATAGGTCCAATGCCGATGAACTCTCGAAGACAAAACGATCCGACGAAGAATCCTGGCGACTACAGTACGTCGAAGTCTCCGACTTGCCGATGCGGCGTAAGACCCACCGGGTATTCGGATCCCAAATACTTTCCCGCAGTGCTGCTGAACATAGAAGACTACAGCGACGTTGATATTCCGGAGGATGAAAAATTAGCCGACAGCGTAGACCCCAATGAATTAACGGATGCGTTACTCTTGGAAAGAATTCGAGAGTTCAGGCTTCCCGATCCTATTTTTTCGGAGCACGATTCTACCAGGTTAGATAAATCACTTTGATCACTTTTCGAAAGAACAGGTCCTGATATTTTACATTAGGTACAGTTCCAGAAGACCATCGGATTCCAGATGGTCCGAATCATCGAGAAGCCAGGAAATTCTACCGAACGTAGCGGAGTATCAAAGATTTCCAATATCCTACTCGGTAAACAACTTCAAAACCTGCACGAGCGGCAGTGACATCAACGACATCACTTCGTGCTTGGATCCTTTCATGTGTCCGAACGCGCTGAGTTCGTCCCTGCGCGAATCCTACTTCAGTAATTTTTCCGCCCATGATTCCGACACTCTGATGTCGTTCGAGGAATCAGAAGAACAAGACTTGCACAAGGAATCCACGGACGAGCCTAAATCCGCGCGCTCTTCGACTTCCAACGTTTATCTCGGTAGATTGGAAGTCGCCGAGGTGGAAAATCAAAGCAGATCCAGCGAATCGGTATTGAATAACAGACCTTGCGCGATCTTCAAGCTGGAACCGTCGGTACATCGAAGCACACTTCGAATAAGGCCTTGCAAGAAAATCATCATGAATGACTTGTCGCTTAAAATTAATAAGAAAAGTGCTCCCTTGAGTTTGCCGACGCCGACGAACATTTGTACTCCAACTTTCGATATAGTTACCGAGATGAATAGCGAGAGCGGCGTTGGTGTTCGGGTTTAAATGGTAGCATATACGAGGAAATAAGTTGATTGTGTGTCGACTCGTTTAATAATTTACCTCTATCTATCAATTAAAATCTCCCCATTTCTAGGATTGTTAAGAATTTATACGCTGAACGAAGAATAATTGTATTCACGAGTTGAATCAACTTTGAACCAAAGAATATTGAGATGATTCTATAGATCGAGTCGTAGTTGCATGAATCCCCATTACTTTACGCGTATAATTAATTAAACATTATATTTTCCTTGATTGTGATATTCGTGACAAACGAGCAAAGTTTTCGTGATTGCGCAACTCCGGACAATGCAAAAGTTGCAATCTCTTAAAATGTCAAGAGTTCTATAGAGAAAGAAGTTGCTTAATATTTCGCATGCGATTTCCAAAAATATGCGGAGATTAAAGCGACGCATTAGAAGAACAATTTAAACTTAAAAATAGATTTGTCTCTTTCCCAGTATTATTTATTGCTAGTTTTAAGTGCATTTTCGTACAACTCGCGAACTGAAACCGTTTTCTCGTGTGTGCCAAGAACGAATCAAAATACATTTTCCAATTCAATGAAGAAGACGGAATCCAATTAAAAATGTGCATTGGTATTCATTTTTTGAAGTTTTTCCAAACGTAGCTTTGTCAGATTGTGCATTCTTCATTCTCCATTGTTACTTATTGCTTATTGGAACTTGTAAAAAGATCGAACTTTTACGGCTGTTTTGTAACGACGCAACTTTGAACCTTATTCAACACGTCTTCGAATCTTTCGCTTTAAAGGAAGCTGCAGATTCTGGGAGAGCGTAAAATATGCAATGGATGGAGTCGCTAAAACATAAAGCACATAATCCGCAGAAAGACTTGCAGAAATGATAAACTGTGATAACACGATTAATTTTTAACTGATATCGCTTGCAGATAAGTTGTACACGAAAAACTGAAACACATCGTAATCTTCGATTTTATATTTTTACAAAATCTTTCGATTCAGAGCAAACAGATTGTTACGAACGAAAATTTTTACGAGAGTAACGAGTTTCTTTTGCCAGATGAACAAATTTGAATATTTTTGTAAGTGAAATGTTGCAGAAACGAGAAAAGTGAATGGGAAATCGTATTTTCTTAAACAATTGTACATGGAATCATCATACGACAAAGGAATATAATAAAGAATATACGGATGTTGCCAAAATGGATTACTCGAATACCTCGATCAAACTCAGTTAACAAATATCGTACAAAAATCAGTCGTGCTGTAAAGATTTTTCGATAGTCGGTTGAATCGATACCTCAAACTTGTAATATAAACAAATTTTAATGGAACAAACGTTGGGTACACGTGTAATATTAAGTCTCAAACTCTTTGTTGCTAATTCAAACAATTTCAATCAGTAAAGAGATCATTTACGATAAAAATACTTGGAGTTGGAGCAGATGGATATTTTCTCTGCGGCGGAAGAGCTGTAAATACGTTAGACGTAATCTAGTTGACTTTTTCTACGTAATTCGAACCTTCTCTGCCGAATGCTCTTTCAGGATTGCGAAGCCGACGAAGAAAAAATTGAATCAACGTTTCGTTTTCGATCGATTTTCCGATTCAGAAAATGAAGTTTGCATGATAGCGATTGTGCGCCGGTTCAATGTAATCCTTTCTTTAAAGCCTACGGAACGCGTAGTTCTACTTTTTATACATAAAATGCATTTATATTAAGGGTCAAATAAAACATTGATAAACATTCGTTATCGTGAGCGCAATCTCAAAAACGTTTATTAACGATACTCATACTCATGTACCTAAACGTTGTCTCTGAAAACGTATACGGAAAAACCGAGGGCGTCAAATTTTATTATCGGGAAGTATAATTGAAGTTTACACTTTAAAAGATTAGGTTTATTGCATTAAATGCACTTCCAGTGCTTCGAGATTGTCTTTTTTTAAGGGTAATTAATTTCAAGTATGCTGTAATTCGAAAACAGTGTACGTACTTCGATGTTATGGGGGAGGAAATTAAGTCGTATTAACTTTTCCCTCGGTTTCTCCATGTATCTATTTTCACTTTTCAATCCTAAGCGAAGTGAGTGTTACGAAGTAAGTACGTAATTTTTAAGCAAATTCGACGAATGTACAAAAGTTATCCCGCACTAAAAATATTACACCGTAAGATTACACAATAATTGTGTAATCGTACAGTGTAGATCTTTTGTGTATGAAAATTGCAGACCAAAAACTTATTTTCGAATTGTTTCATGCAGTAAAGGCGAAAGTGAAAATTTATAAACTTCAATTTCGAATTAATTCGAGTAACGACAAAAAGCCAAATTAACAAAAAAACCGTATGTTGTAAAATCGCCGAATAAAATACTGATTGTGAAAATAAAAGTTCATTTTAAAACACACTCCCATATATTTTCTCAATAATTCCCGAAGAATCGCTATTTTTCGTTTTCTCGCGTTTGAATATTCGAATTAAGAATTCGCGCCACAGAGTAAAATTCGATTGGTCGAAGCTACCGCGGGAAAATTTGAAATTGTGTTTTCCCCATTCTTTTCCTTGTATTTAATAAAAATAAAACGTATTTCTACTCTTTTCCACGCGAATAATAATCTCCGAAACATTCATTCTCGATTTTGGAATCATCGATTATTGTCGAGTGAAAACATCGAATCAACCCGAAAATCGCACATGCTTTCATGCTTTTTTGAGGTTACGTTGCCCGAAAACCTAACCTACCATATCACTACGAAACCACGGACGCTAATTACCGAAATCTCGCGATTAGTCACAGCTAGTCTCGCCGTAGCAGATGGCAACGTTAATTTCAACAAGCAAACCGACCGAATCCCAGAACCCAGTCCGAAAAATCGCCGAAAACCGAACAAACGGCTCGATAAAAATGGCAGAACCAAGTGTCGAAAATCTCTCGATAAACAGTCCGAAAAGCGACGAAGACGTCGTGACACCCTGGACCGTGGCGAGCCAAAACAATGCCGGAATAGATTACGATAAATTAATCAGTGAGTACCCGTAAAAATTTCCATAAGCCAACATTCACTCCTCAAAAATTCCACTAATCAAAACTTTTCTTCGTAAAATTTGGAATTGTTGCGTCATGAAACGTGTTCAATAACTCGAAGTTTGATTTCAGAGCGATTCGGGAGTTCGAAAATCGACGATGAGCTGCTGCAGAGATTCGAGAAAGTCACGGGCAAAAAGCCGCACCACTTTCTCCGCCGCGAGATATTTTTTTCCCACAGAGACATGCACACGATTCTGAACATGTTCGAGGCAGGGAAACCATTTTATTTGTACACGGGTCGAGGCCCGAGTTCCGAGTCGATGCACCTGGGTCACCTCGTGCCCTTCATGTTCTGCCAATGGCTGCAAGAAATGTTCGACGTTCCCCTCGTAATCCAATTGACGGACGACGAAAAAGCGATCTGGAAAAACCTGAAAATCGAAGAAGCGATAAAGCTCTCGTACTTAAACTCCAAGGACATAATCGCCTGTGGATTCAATCCCTCGAAGACCTTCATTTTCTCGAACCTCGAGCACATCGGAAACAACCCCGCGTTCTACCAGAACATGATAAGGATACAATCCGGCGTGACCTTCAACCAGGTCAAAGGGATCTTTGGCTTCGGAGACAGCGACCCCATAGCGAAAATCGCGTTTCCCCCTACGCAAGCGGCGCCCGCGATTTCCAGCACTTTCCCGTTCGTGTTCAAGGGCGCCAAGGTCAACTGCCTCATCCCCTGCGCCATCGACCAGGACCCGTATTTCAGGATGACGAGGGACGTCGCGCCGAAACTCGGCTTTCCGAAGCCGGCTCTGCTGCACTCGACGTTCTTCCCGGCGCTGCAGGGCTCGAAAACGAAAATGTCGGCGACGGACTCGAACTCCGCCGTGTTCCTGACGGACACCGAGAAGCAGATCAAGAACAAGATCAACAAATACGCGTTTTCCGGGGGCCAAGCCACGGTCGAGGAGCACCGGCAACTCGGCGGGAACTGCGAGGTCGACACTTCGTTCCAGTGGCTCCGATTCTTCCTCGAGGACGACGAGAAATTGGAGCAAATTAGAAAAGTAATGTTCAAAGTTGGTTTTCGTTGCTGAAATGTACTCATGAATGCTTTTTCGCAGGATTATTCGAGCGGGGAAATGCTGACTGGGGAGTTGAAGAAAATATTGATCGACGTTGTCCAGGAGTTGGTCGCGGGACACCAGGAAAGGAGGAACAAAGTCACGGATGAAATTATCAAGCAGTACATGGAACCACGCGACCTCGGCTTCGCTCATCATTAACGAATCTAGCGCGTTAGCCTTTTTCATTGTAATTTTAGATCCGCGAAGATTCATTATTAATTTAAGAAATTGCAATTATTCATGCACATTTTAAGTTATTGCTGAACGTGTTCATGGAAGTCTTTTTCGAAATGTTATTTAGAGAAATGCTCGTAGTGAAATTCGTCGAGCTTCGATCGAGATGTAAATACGTTGCGAAATATACTTTGTGTGTTTGGAAGAAAAGTATTCGGTTTGTACCATATTTTATGCAGCAACTGCCTGCAGCTTTGTAAACATTTGTATGTAAAATCACCGTGTGATTGTACTAAAAACGATAACAATAAAATTATTGAGTAATTTTTGTCGTCGATTACATGCATTCTTTTTTCGTTATTTCCACTTTCGAGAGCGTTCTCGATTTTTCCGGG
>JABFQM010000202.1:0-46158 GCA_022816865.1 Zelostemma sp. ZL-2020 | reverse complement strand
AAAATAGCACAACACGCGAGGCAAAAAAACGCATTCAAACAAAAGTCTTGTTTGACCCCGCTATTATTTCCGTTCTCACGCGATGATAGATGAATTTACTCCGAAACCAAATGATGATAAACAGAGAAAAACTTACGGGGAATGTGAATCCGTTCGAATCAAAAGTCAACACGTCGAATTGCGAAAATGTTGTTATTCGATGTCGAGATCGCTGATCGAGAATGTCGAGTTTATCTGCTCCGCCATTTTCTAATTTTCTACGCGCACGCTCGAAGCGCCGTCTGGCGGGCGGGAACAATTTCAAATTTTTTTGTTCGATCGATATAAAATAATGAATTTTTCAATTTCCTTGAAACGTGGTCGCAAACTTTTTAAATTGTTTCTGCAATTATGATTGAAAAGAGCTTTTACTTCTATTCGAAATAAATATTTTGCTTCTTCCGGGGTCAAATGCTAGTTCGAAATTCAACCACACGCGGCGCTGCAGTCGCGCGGGCAATCACTTTTTGCGGCGAAAACGAAGCGACCGAATCGCGCAGTGTTTTGAGAATTATTAAAAGTTTGCAATTTTCGATAAAAAGCGTCGTCATGCCGAAGAACCAGGAGCAATTCGACGGAATGTTGCTGGCGATGGCCCAGCAGCACGAAGGCGGTGTTCAAGACGTTAGTATTCTTTGCCGACTTGGCCTAACCTCAAAATTTTCATGCCGAGACATGCCCGATTGTAAATATTTTGAAAGTCGAGTCAATTCCTGGTTACATTTCGCCTTTTCTTGCAGTTGCTCGACACGATATTCAGCTTTCTCGCCAGGAAAACGGATTTTTATACCGGAGGCGGAGAAGGCGCTGCGGAAAAAGTACGTACATCACTTGACAACGAAAGTTTGCGATTGTCAAGTCCGCGAACATTTTTTTTACTGATTTCCTCCGCAGTTTATTTTAATCGGTTTTTATTCGTCTTTACCGTTCCAAAATTCGTGAATTTTTACATTTTTGCTTGATTTCTCGTCGAAAAGAATAAAAAATTTTGTTTTGTCTATTTTTATACGAAAATATCGATTTATAGTGATACGTGAGAAACAAAAATATTTGTACTTGTAAAATTTGTGTTTTTAAAGGTTTTAAGGTTAAAAATCTTGCACTGAATTAATAAAAATCTGCTCAATTTTTAGCTCGTCATGGAAATATTCAAAACGCACCAAGCGCCGGCACTGGAAAAAGTGGCAACTGAAAAAGTAGAACGTGCCGAACAAGAAAAGCGTCGAAAGGAAAAACTAGAAAAGAAGTTGAAAGAGGAAAAAGAACAGCAAAAAATGGAAGCCGAGTCCAAAATAGTCGAATTGACGGAAGAGCAAGCTACGAAATTGCAAAAAGAAATAGACAGCAAAGTAAATTTCCTTTTTCTTCATTTATCTTTAAATTTACTCAATAAATAAAACTTGTACCCATTATAAATTTCAGGTATAAAATTCAAGATCAAGAAATTGAATATTTTACTCCGTACATAAAAACCTACCATGAAAATACATTTATCCTTTTTTGTAGAAAACCGTCGTAGAAGAAAATGCCACGGCAGGTCCAAGTTCTGAAAAAGTAGAGGAGAAAAAAGAAGAAGACGAGGAGGAAGATGAGAAGGAAAAAGGCAAACTCAAACCGAACGAAGGCAACGGCGGCAACCTCCCGAATTACCGCTGGACTCAAACACTCAACGAGGTCGAGGTGAGTGCGAATAAACCAATTAAAACCATGCCGCGACTCGAGCAAACTGCTCTTTACACATTTTCAAGATTTATTTCAACAGCAAAAAGGAAAGGGAAGAAAAAGACGAATAATGTCATTTGTTTGGAATGGTTTTGTGGATCCAAGATCGTTTAATACACAAGTAATATCACAGATTCGAAGAGCGGTCTTTTGCACCAATCTCTCCATCAATTTTCCACGCTGCCCTGGTCCAGTCTCCGAAGGGCTCCACGTTTGATTTAGACTTCCGTTTATGACGATTAAATAGCTACCGACATCACCCAATCGCTTCGTAGACTCCGTCCGAAATACTGTCGAAAAATGTACGTCGCCTTTTGAATTTCGAAGTAGCTCGAGTCAACGTCCCTCGTTGTCGGGACCTGACGAGACACTCTCTCGTGATATTCTTGCGTCGTCAAGTTAGTCGCGAGATAAATTACCACGGGGCGGCGAGCATTCCCCCTTAAACTTAAACAACGCCGGCTGCGCTTGCATTACACAAATGTAATTACTGAATTCACGTACCACACTTTTCACATGGTGCAATACTGCTTATACCCTAAGTCAAAAAAAAAAAAATCGCGTGATTTTGGATTGGCCCGCGCTTCAAGGTTTTTCTTCCTTTCTCTGGAATTCCTAATCGTATCTGTCCTTCGCTCGCACTGAAAAACGTCATTAAAAGCAATTGAGTAACTCGCATTTCTTTTAAACATATTCTCAACTTACTCTCCATCAGTAGAATTCCGACGAGTAAACCAATCATGAAGAGGAAGCTCATGGTGCAGACGAGAACTGTCAGTTGGTTGCTGGCGCACCACGATTTCCGGTATACCGTCGTCGGTCTCCCAAGGCCATTCACGACTGTGAAGTGCGTGCTGCTGGCCACCGACGCCGTTTCCATTTCCTTCGGCGCCGTCACCGTTGGAGGATGCATCGTTGCCAGGTTCGCCAAGTTCGCCGCTGTCAACAGCAGAGTTCCCGAAGCTGCGCTCTGGAAAATTTATTAGGAAACGTCGAGAAGAATTCTCCTTTGACCGAGTTATTTTTACTGCGAAAGGGGAACTCACGTGCGTGCTGGCAGTGGAACCTTGCGAGGATGTCGATCCTCTCGACGGCATGTTTGGGTGTTGATGATTCCAGCTGCCGTTCTCGCTGTCCCGCTCGCCCCGGGCGACCAAAGAAGGCCGTGGTATGTGCCAGGACAACGGATTCGTTGGCTCCGTCGTTGCGGCCATCGTCGCCTCGATCTACGATGAAAGAGCGAAGTTAATCGACGAGTCTAACTCCGCCAGAAGCGACGGGAAAATTGCGCGAATCACGGAGTTTCGGCTTTCCTTTCGCTCGCTTACGCAACGCGTCATCTTTTTGAGGGTCGTCAAACCGCGGGCCGTGACATTGTTTGAATCGAGGTTTCGCCAACCGCGGCGTCGACGCTCGAGGGTTATTGCCGGAGGAACGAGCTCGTCCCGCTGATTATGGTGGTTTTCATCAAGAAAAAAGCGACGATTTTTCGTTTTTCAATGTTCGCATTCGCGGGATTTGTAAATCAGTTTCACTCGAGAGGTGAACTGGTGAAATTGAACTTTCAGTCGAGCGACACGACAAGTGTGATTAATGAATCGGAGGTTACGAGAAGAAATCGAGCGTTGCTTCGTCCGAACAATGAGTTTCGTGCCGGATGAACGTGGCGATTGGAGGCGTCGCTTTTCTTCGAGGATTTTTCAAAGTCTCGGTCTGGTTGAACCCGATCCCCGTTTTACAGCTGGGGTGTCAAGCGTCACGAGTCACGTTCCTCATTTTTTCCATGGCGAATCGAGACTTCCCGACAATGACCGCGAATGCAAAAACGCCCGACACGAAGTTATCTTCTGTTTCATCTTCTTGTCGGAGTGCGCTTTCAAAAGCTGCTTTCTATTTCTATGAAGCCAGGCGGGTTTGAAAATTATGCAAATTTTCGATAAGTACTCATAGAAAGTCGAGCGCGCGAGGTTTTTCGTGATTGTAAAAAAAAGGAGCGGCGCAATGAATCAGGTAATTAATTGACGTGGAAAGAGGAGAAAAAAGGCTCGATTGTTAATGGGGTAAGAGAAGTGAGTACCGATTGTACGTCGAATTTAATTGCCCGAAAGAGATGTCGTTACAAGGAGATTCTCGTAGGATCGCGAAGGGAAAATAATTGAACGGCAGCGCGCGCTGTCAACAAGCGTATCGCCGGTGCCAATCTTTGGTAACAAAAGTGTGACGGTATCGCGGTAGCCCATCGTTTCAATTATACCTAACTTTCCCCTAGTATCGCCAAATGTACGAATCAACGATCGAGATACGGAGAAGTCAATGTGGGAACGCGGAGGCCTAATTAAACTCGTTCTGGACGCGAGTCCTTGGGCAGGTTACGCGCGAAGGTAGGCCACTGTGCCGAATTCGATTCGGTTTGAGTGAAAAGTGCCAATTAAGCGGGGCAATGGTCCCTTCTTTCGAGCTGGAAAAATCGGGAATGATCGGTTGCGAAACATGGATTACGCTGAAAAACAAACGTTTTTGGAACAAAGGAGTTTTTTGTACTTTTTGGTGGGTTTTTGTAATTTGCGTCATTCCTTTTTTGTGAGAAAAGTTGGAGAAAAGTCAAGGTCTTTTTAATCTAATGATATTGATTGATGATTTTCTAATAATAATATTACGAAAAACACAACTCCGGAATCTCGTAAACAACTCCAAAAAACGAGGACAAAAAATACAGAAAGTTGGTCGCGGTTTTTTGTACGTGTATTTTGTCATGATAATTAATTTTTAGTATCGTGACTAATTGATTCGTCAAAAATGGGGGAAAAAACGGGAATCTTCCGAAGCCGAAGAAGGTCTTTCTTCGACCTTCGTACCCTACTTTCGATGGCGGGTATTTTCGGTGCGACGAGTCTTCGAAAAATGCGTTTCTCACGCGAAGCGATAACACTTTGCGCGTGTGATTTCTTCGGGCTTTCGATAAAATCGTCGACAATTGCGTAAAGATGTTATAGGAAGCCGGTGACTCTTATGGAATGTAACGTGTCGCCATCGGGTACCAGCGGTACCAGTTAACGACGATTATTAACTTAAATGCCCGTCTTTATTCATACACGCGCTTTTACGTTTATCAGCAGTTTCGGAGGGCGCGCTATCGCCGAGGCTAATGAAATGTCGGGTAATTAACGCCCGAATCGCGCATAAATTACGAGCGTTCGGTATCGTATCGAAAAAGCCAGTTTTTCCGGGGTTTTGATGAATTGTTTGGTACCGGGAAAGCCGAGCAATTAGAAAGCGAGATATAGAACTTGAAAAATGGATTATAGATCGAAAGCGCAGGTGAAAAAGTGTACGAGCGAGGTACCGAAACTCGTAAATAATGATGCACGAGGAATTTAAATCGGGCGCGTAATAACGACGTTATGCCATCGGATCTGTCACGACATATTTTAATATCCTCGCGGGTAAAGTTTATGAATTATTACAATCACATTAAGGCTCGTAATTTGGCTCAATAAAATGTGGGTCAAGTATTTCGGCGTTGCTTCATTGGCCGGATTCGTCGGGATAAAGTTGTAATTTAAAGACACGTTTTGACGATTCGCGACTGAATCACGGCTCGAAGTATACAAAAACGAGGATTTCTCGTGAATTAATCGGCTCGGTGGGAGTGGAATTGTTGGAGAAAAAGCGTGTTAATGTCCAGCTCGTAATTTTAATCCGTGACATTTGGCGTGATTTATCGCGATCGATGACGAACAATGTAAGCGCTATCGTTAGAGCGAGCGTACCCCGAAGAGAAATGATCTTACTCGCAAATTAACTTATAATTGCAGGCAAATTTATTCAGCCGATAAATTTATTCGGCGAGTATAAGGTTACCCATAGAACACGGACTTGGGAGGTTTGAGCACGGCGAAATCTCGTTGAATTATAATTTGAAACAAATATCGTAAATATTTTTGACAACTGTAACATTCGACGGATTAAATTACTATTCGGAGTCGAAATTTACGGTCGGTGAATTCGATTTGTAATTTGGAGGCTTTTAATTCGTTTATGTGAGTGTACTTTCATTATTTTGAATTGAAGTACATTTTCTGCGAATAAAAACAAACGTTTGGATGAACATTAAATTATGGACGATTGCACGGATCGGGAATTGTTTTTTCATTCAATTTTCGATCATTTGTGTACGAGGAATTGCATAAAAATGCATAGATACACGTGAAGCTTTGAATTTCATTTTTGTAGATTATTTTTAACAAATTTTCGGTTAAAAACAACTCCGTTAATTCAATTGTTGATAATTCATACAAAAATAACGCGTAAAAATGCAGAAAATTGTCTTTTTTTTTTTCTTCCAAATTTTTATTGTTACGAAAGTTGTAATTTTTGATTAAAAAGTGGAATTTTGATTGAAAAATTCAATGATAAATTTCGGTAAAACTTCGCAGGTGCGACGCTTAAAATTTCAAGCAAAGTTGTTTAAATATATTCAAAAATGTAGTCAAACCTCGGAAGTCTTCTCTAATACATCGAGAAATTCGTGTTCCTATTCTTCCTCCTTTTTTCTAGTTTCGAAAAGCCGGGACGACCTAGAGAAGGTCGCGGTCGTTTAGTCGAAATCGAAAGAGTTCGCCTTGCAAAGGCCGCTCCCGTGAGCCAAGGCTCGTCATCAATGGACGGAGAAATTTATCGGCGCGAACTTTCTCGCGTGACCTTGGCAATTTTCGGTCACGAATGCGCTCCTTTTTTTTTGCATGATTCCGTCATTAAATGCGTTTTATTTTTCATATCTGGGGAATTTAATGCGTTAATAAACGAGGCTCCGTTCGCAATTTACGGCTCGATTGTACTGAAAAAAGAACGTTGTGTAAAGCGCCTCGTTGTCTTTAAAGCGTTTCGCAATTTGCGACTGCGCTACGTGCTCGTAACGAGGCTAAGGTTCCAGGGGAAAAACGTCCTTTTCATTGTCGTAGAAACGAGTCTAGAGGAATCGATGCGGTTTTTGAAACGGCGAAGAGCCAATCATCGCCGGCTCACGAGTTACGCCTTTTTTACGACGAACTCGCCGAGTCATTCCGGTTTCCGCGGATTCTCCGGGTGTTTTCGAAAAAAGGCGACGCATTTTTCTCGCTCGGTGTAATTAACGCGAGTCCTTATCTCCCGGTGGATTCAATCCGCTATAAATAAAGCGATGTTTGACAAGGCCTTGATTTGGCGCCAGGTCCGGTGGCGCCGATCGCGAGATTTTTCGTCATTGCCCAAAAGCCTCGCGTCGTTTCGTAACGGCGAACAAAAGAAACGGGAAAACCAAAGTTTGGGTCTCGAAAAGCACGAGAGGGGCAAAAAGTGCGACGGATTTTTTTTTCAAGCGTTTATTTGGATTAGATCGAACGTAACGGCTGGAGCGATTTATTTCCGTTCTGTGTCGGCTTTCCGCGGTGCGGAGAAAATGGAATTCGGATCGTGCCAATCGAAACTCGTCGAGGTATCAGTGGGTGCGGGATAACGCTAGAGAAATGCGTTACGCAAACCCGAGACGTAACGCTTTTGGGCCCCGTTCTTTCGAGATTTTCATCTCGCGATTGCGTCATTCCCGGGCGAAATGTTTGGCCGGAGATCACCGGATTCTCCGGTCGCCGCGGGCTTCCGATCGTCGCCGAATCGACGAAGATCGAAGAGTTTTATCGGGTCCGTATTCGAGTTTTGCGGAGCGCATCTGGGGAACCGTTGCGTAACATCCTAAAAATAATTACGGTGAAAGTCGCGGCGTCGATTCGCAACGCGACCGAAAAGGAAACTTATTTCGTACTTTCACGTGATTTTTTTCAACGACGAAAAAGCCTCGAGCGCGAGTACAGCTTTCTTCATAATTTTCAATTTCGTTCGTCGCGGCTGGTTTTTTTTTTTTTTAAGGTGGACGATTCTTACGTGACGCGGACGCGTAATAATTTGTTATCGAATGCAGGAATTCGGGGGTTTTATGAATCCTCGAGCAGTTTTAGGATTCGATACGCTTGCCTTGATTCGCGGCCTTCGCCTCGTGACTTTGAAAGTTTGGAAAGTTCAAATCGCGAGACGAATTTTTACAAATTTTTTGTGCGCTTGCGTTTCGCGCTTCGCCGGCGTTGCGACATCGCGCGATGTGGGTGATGGCGAATTTCGCCGCGTCCTCGAACCATCTTCGAGAGTGAAATTTTCGGTTGAGCATTGATTGCATAATTTTGAAAAACTCCAAAACATGTGACGTAACTTGAGAAAAACAAATGAAAATTCTGCGGAAATTAACGAGGGTCCTTTTTTTACGTCGATTCAGGTCGAAATCTTAAGTTTTTCTGCGGTCATTCGTAGGCAAAACAACGATATCAGTGCCAAAGCCAAGGTCACTCAGCCGTAGATGAACCTTTTTTTCGCGAAAGGCGCGTTTTTACGACGATGATCGATAGCGCTTGAAATGTGTTTTCGCATCGCAATTTCTCGGGTAAAAAATGACGGAGTCGCGGTGCAAAGGTTTCGTTATTTATGGGGATGTAGTAAATCCCTGGAGATTATGACATAACCGGAGAGAAACGGCGCTTCTTCGTTCCGGAAGAGTTATATATTCCGAAGATGCGTCCCATCGAGCAAACGTCGTTACTTTCCTACGTAACTCGCGTCTCGTTTAATCGTGTCTCTGTTTACAAACCGGGAATTTTCTCCTCCGCTGCAACGACGCGACGACATTCTTCGGGCTAATGAATTCAACGCGCGTAATGACTTTTTGCTCCGTTAAACTCGCGCGAAACTTCGCCCCGAATTGTTGGATTCGTCGTTTCGCGCTTCTTCTTTTGAAAATGAGTTTCAATTCGATGAACACGGGAACGATTGCGCGTGACAAAGCGCCTCGATTTTCTCTCGAGCTCTCAACGGAACGTTTTTTCTCGCGCTCTTGCAAAAACACTTTCCGCTTTTCTGCATTTCAATTCTTCGTCTGCCTTTTGGCCTCGGCCGCTGCTTTATTAGCTCCGATATAAGAACACGTTCCGGTTGTTTTTTTTCGGCCGGATAGCGCTTATTCGCGGCTCGATAAAATGCAGTTCGGCTCGGCGCATTTTTGCATTGTTCATCGGTCTTTGCGGTTCTTTCGAGCGTTGAACCTGATCGCATATTCATGGACGAACACGAGTCTCGTCTTGCTCGGTGTTCATGCGATGTTACGCGGCTCGTCACTGTTGCTTCACGGCAGCCGATCGAACGATTATTGCACGAGATGCAGACAATCGGACGACCATATAAGCCGTCCCACTTTATGGTCTCGTCCATGAACGGGGGACGGAATTCCAGTTTATCGCGGTGAACCAGGATCACGTTCAGCGCTTCGAGATACGTATCTTCTTCGATATTTTTGGAGCCGCGTAACAGTTCAACGTTCCTTTGCTCGTTTTCCAAGGATAATTTTTGATCGCTAAACACAGTAACGGTTACCGTTATTTCGACCGGAATTTTCGGTCCATTCATCGACCGTTTTCCAGTTTCAGAAAATAACTAGACGGTATTCACGGGGATATTTATGTTTCGATGTATTATTATTGAAAATTGCAAACATTGGAATTGGTCGAAAAAGAAGAATTAATTTTCTCGATAATTGAGTATTTATGATGGGGGGGGAATTCGCGTGATACGTGCGTTTTATCAAGATAGTTCGAGTGCAGGAAATGGTTTTTAATTAAATCCGGTATAATCGACTGGATTAATTTTATCTGTAATTTATTAAGACGGAAAGAAACGAAATACGCTACTTATTAATTTAATAAATCCGATTAATTGGACTGAGCAGGCGTTTTCTGTCCCTTCTTTTCCGAAGACATTGCATCGCGTCAAAATGTATTGAATTTTATTGATTAACGGCGAGTCGTGAGTTAGCGCTCGATCCTTTTTTGTACAATCAAAATTACTTTGTTATAAAACAGAGAGAAGAATTGCGTCATCGGGAATGAAATTGCAGAATAAAACATTCTACCAATTGATTCTAAACATCAAAGATGGCATTGGAACGGGAATTATTTAAATTCCAGTTCTCCGCGTTTAGCAATAATCCATTTCAAGTTGACTTATGATCGAATTTTCGAATCGAAATGTCAATTTTGCAGTCCTCGGACGAAAACAAACGCAAAGTGTGCCGATGAATTTCTCAAATTGATAAATGAAGCGAGGAGCGCGGCCCATTATCCTAGCGTTTGTAAAAATTGTATGACGATATGATACAAATGAAATGTCGCAACGACAATGCATCACGTACGAGTTACGCAAAATCGTAAAAGGTTACACCGCAAGAAGGACGAAAGAACCTATAGGAGCAATTAGAGCCGATTTTTCTCTTTTCTTTTGATATAAAACTCATTTTGAGCCAAGACTTCGCGAGTGGCGAAACAGCGATGCGCGCGAACGTCCCTAGTTCTTCCGAAATTCGGATGCTTCGAAGAGAAAGTTCGTTAGACGAATAAAGCCGATGATTACACGCGATCGTTGATGAATTGAACGTGTTTACATCGATCGACGTCGATGATCCCGAAGTTTGCGGTGAAAGCGCGAACTTGCGTCCCTCCGGACGATTTATATTTGTGGATTCGTTTCCTCGCCTCGTGAAACCGGCTACACGTAACTGGAGAAAATCGGAAATGTTCCTCGAAGAGCGCTGATTTGCACCTGCCCTTTCATCACGCAGTTTCAGCCGTTTTTCGTTGAGCGAATCTGTCGTTGGAGACCATTACGTCTCGATTGACATAACCGAAACGATCTTTTTACCGCGACTTTTTTCCCGAGCTCCGAGACGAAATTAGAACGAGTGCTCGAACTGTTAGAATTCGCTTTGCTCCGGAAAGGATTTTCTTGCGCAATTGTCGCGTAATGTGGGCTGCGAATTTTTTACGAGTCGTTTGGAGATGCTTTTCATTATTTCAATTGACGGCGCGATTATTATGGTCTCTTCGGTCTT
This sequence comes from Zelostemma sp. ZL-2020, assembly GCA_022816865.1. Classification (NCBI taxonomy): domain Eukaryota; kingdom Metazoa; phylum Arthropoda; class Insecta; order Hymenoptera; family Platygastridae; genus Zelostemma; species Zelostemma sp. ZL-2020. The sequence continues at coordinate 35,438 of JABFQM010000202.1, read as the reverse complement.
GATTTACGCTGCGGGAAGCCACGATCTTGTAATATTTCGTGTTGTTTTAACGGGCTCGGATTTATGGACGATTGTTTTATTTTTTTGCCGCTTGGACTTTCATTGTTATTTATATTTTATGACGATTCGTTGGTTTCATGCACGTCGGGGTTGTTTGCTTTTTGAAATGTTTAATTGGTTCGGGAGTTGATTGAAAATGTAGTTTTATGTAATTGTTTTCTCTGTTTGAATTTTCCGAATTGGTATTGAATCATCGATCGCCGGTACTTACATAAAAGAGCTTGTAGGAAATGTGAGAATTTAATTGAGTTCGTATTTGCCACCGGAATTGGCTTTTAGAGCCGAACTTATTGTTTGAGCGGGAAAAGACGCGGAGATTAAGTGCCTCGTTTTCGCTAGTTAAAATCCTAATAAATCAATGAGCGCGATTGAAATCGGCCCCAACTTTCTACGCTAATTCAGGAATTACGTAAAACCGAGTCATTCTCAAAAGACGAGTACTCGATTACTCAACGCGTCAGACCGGCATTAACCGATTCGGGAAGCGCCAAATTCATCGCATTCTGTAAACTTACGATTGACCGCTCGCGGTCTTCTTTCGAGAGCTCCGCGATCAGCTGGAGTTGATGGAACGTCCCAAAAATTGGCACTTCCTCCTCCTCAAAAAATCCGAGTCCCAAGCGAATCCTTTACTCGTGCTCTGTGCGTTTGACTATCCGATTTTTCCGCGCGAAATATGTTTTTCGGAAGACAGCGAAGGGGGAAATCTCGTTAATTTCGCTCGATCTTTCACCACCGGCTTCGTAAATTCGATTTCCAAGGCTGTCCCGAAAAAAAAACGGGAACATTTCCCCTTCCTTCTTGTCGTCTTTTTTTTTGAACGGGGCCAAGCAGTTTTTTTCGCGCTTTTTTTTGTGTTCACAATGGCGGAAAATTCATGCACAGAATCACCCTGAGAGGACCGCACGCCGTCTCGAGATCGTCTCTCTCGCAACGTGCGCGACTAGAGCCGCCACATCTGGCCTTTGGACTGACTCTTGCCACCGGTACCTGATCGGTTTTATACCTTCGCATCTCCCACTCACTCGCTACAACCCGGCTTCTCGTTCCAGCATTCTCACCGTTGCGGATCCTTCTTCCTCTCGGGATAATCCGGCTGCCGCGGGTCTAGCGCAAGGACGAATCGCGAGATAAAGACGAGAGAGAGAGAGACTAGATCGGCTGGAATTCCTCGTTGTCTGGCGCTTCTCCGAGCTCAGTTTTCCCCTCTTCGGCCGGCGCTTTTTGTTTCATGTATTTTCGGATTAGAACGAAGGAAAAAGACTACTCTATTAAAATATGACCTTGCAAGATATACTTTTCTCGTCTCGTTAAGGTTTTTAACAAGGGCAAAACGATGGATTTTTTTGAATTTTATCGGAATTAATTTGGAAAGAGGCGGATGCGAGTTGCTTAATGGCGTTTCTTTCCCTATCGTGGCATTGAAGGAAATCTGGTGTGTTCTGGGGCACTACTCGAAGAAAATATCAAGAAAAGAAGCGTGGGTAATCCCCGGAATTTTTGTTCACTTCATCCGGGATGAGGCAGAAATAGACAATGACTATTTGCATGTGTACGTAATTTTTTGTATCGTTCTCGCCGCGCGATGAAAGTGAAAATGAAATTGCGATGTACGAGGCTTTGTAATCCTTTGCCCATCGATTTTTCCGTTGGATCTTTAACCTCTGCAAAGTGTTTCCTTCGATTTATTTCTCTCTCCGCCTGCGCAAGATTTAACTCTGTCCTGGAGCGAGCGATACGTGAAATCCGGGTTTGGAATCAAAGAGGGCACGATGGGGCATTCATTTATCGTTTTAACGGCTGCTGCCTCGGGTACACATTTAATCGAGGAATGTTCACTACGCGTTATGCAACTAACGAATATTCCTTTATAAATCTTTAACTGCGCTCTATAAATTTCGAGGGATTTTCATCACAGACCAAAGACTGGCAACCTTGAACTGGAATCCATTGATTCGGATTCAGATTAGCTGATATTTAATAGACGATAGTTTCCAGTTTTATGATTGACGCGCAACACAATGCGTATTTAATCGGCAGGCTGGCAATTATAAGATCATTCGATATTTTCTAACTTGGAACGCGCATTAAATCCAGAATGCAATGTACAAGGTGAGATCTTGGATTTCCTTGCTATTAGACAATCGGCCTCTCTAATTCTAGCAAGGACTCGACTCATTAACGACAGAGTTCGCCAAATTCAACTGGAACTATCAATCACGCTAGCGGATTTTCAAGGTCGCCAAACAAACTTTTTCATCTATTTTTTAGCTTTTTATACGACGTTTGAAATAGAGTCGGCTTTCGATCGTGGTTCCAATTTTTTCAAGGATTTTACCGACTTCCTGATTCTGAATCTGGGCTTTTTTTGACCTGCAGCGAGGTCGAAAGGGATTGGCTTTTTCTTCGGGGCAGGACCATTAACAATTTCCTTTTTTTTCGTTGCATTTCATTACATTTCGCTTGCCAGTCGATTCGTTTATTTAGAGCTTCGTTTTCTTGAATTCTCTCGTCAGTGTACCTACGCACGATGGAAGTGAGTACATTGAGCGTGCCAATCAAATTATTCCTCGGCCTTCTTTGGCCATTGGCGACGTCTCGATCGTTGTTTTCGTACTCTCCAATGCTCTGCGAGTTTGTAGCAATGTTTTCGGGCCCGGCATCATGTTTTGTTAAGTTCAACGAAATCTTGACAAAATGTTTTGTTAATTCGACAAACTGGGCATTCTTTTTTCTCTGGGTGTATAGATTCCGATCTAATAATCTCGACAGGAAATGTGTGCGTTAATCGTAACCTAGAGAATGATTCAAGGGCTTTATAATTGTTTTTCCGATGAATATTCAACGGTTTCGTATGAGTTCTGGGTTTTGAATGTTTGTTTAATATTGCGACGTACAAAAATATTTTTCCGGGTGGCTAAAACAGGAAAACCAAGTGACGAATGTTTTTTTTATTGTATACGATTTTTGACTTTTTAATTATTTTTCTCGATACGTTTCAATCTTTTAACATTTTCGAAGCGGTTTTTGTGCTTGTTTGGAACCTGAAAAGAAACTCTACAAAGATTTAGAAAATGTATAAAAAATGTTGCGTTTTTTTGAAATATAAATTCTCTTTTGGAAAAGAAATTGAGAGGTGAAATTTTCATTTCTCCGAGAGATCGTGATTACGTCATTCAATGCAGCAGATAATATTTGTATAAAAACAGTCATTTTTATGATAAGCTAGAGTTTGAATATTTTAGAAACCAAAACTCTGGCCCGAACGTCATTTCCAGATAATTTTTGTAAAGATGGTTTGGTAGTTGACGCGTTTTTTCCTCACCTTTGGTCAACTATCGCTGACCATGATTGAATGTTTTTGAAAATTATGGCTTAAAGAGTGAAAAAAACAGAATGGGAAAACCAGAAAAATCAAGATATGCATTGCATGCCATGTAACTTTATTGCACCTCAGACAATTTGATATCGTTGATTTCGAGCTAGAGCGATGCATATCGCAAGTTCCAGCGATTCGTATCGTAACGGATACAAGTTGATCAATCTCGTGTCTTAATACAGCGTAAAAAATTATCTCTAAATTTATTAGAGTGAGGTTGGAGTGAATTTTATACCGAGAATCTGACTCTGTAGAAAGAGTAGGATTTCACTCTGAGGAATTTAGAGAGTTTTAACTATAAATACGATTTTATGCAAATAATCGACGGCAATCTTGTGATATAATAATTTTATGATGCGATAAAAAAGCGTTTCGGGTGAAAAAGTTAGACCCGAGATCTAATGTTGGACATTACTCGTGTTAACCCAGATCGAATCAATGTTCGGCTGTGAAATGGAATATTAAATCTAATCGAGGCTTAAATTAGATCATACGTTTTTTATTCGGGCAGTTTTAGAATCTGTACTATGATATAATAGGGGAAAGTGGGGAGTTGTGGGACGAGTTATTATTTACCATATTGGAAAATTTTCGAAATTGTAAGGATTGTTCTTCGTGACATTATCCCACTTTTTAATTAGCTTTTGTCGCGTCCACGCTCATTTTAAGCGTCTTTCTAGATTTTTGGTTCACATTTGTTTTGAAAAGTTTTTTTTGACCATTTGTGTTTGTGGTATTTTCAATTACTTTTTTAAGTTGATTGCAAATGAAAATATGTTTAAAATCGTTATTGGCGGATTACATTTCGAAACGAAAGGAATTTTTTATAATCATTCGATTTGTGTTTAATCTTTTGTCATTTTGATAATTCCATTTTTTACATTTTTCAACCTAAGTTCGCATCTTTCGCATTATTTATGCATAATTTGAATGTTTCTTGCAGTTTTGTAGTGATTTCAGTAGTTTTCATGATTTTTTGTGTCGAAGTGTGCCAATTTACAGGGTTATACATGCTTCGTTTTTTCGACAAATTGTTCCTCGAAATAATCTTAATTTTCATTTTTCACAACTTTAATAAAGAATAATCATCAAAATATATCATTTACAATTTTGAGTCGCGTCTCACAACTCCCCACCTTTTTTGAAAATTCACAAAAAGATACATTTTTACGAGCATGATAAAATTGTTCAACCGTTATGAATTTTAACAAACTGCTCAAGCCAAAAGTTGTGTTTTTGTGTCTACTGAAGATTCTACTTTACAGATTTTCAAAATATGGATTTTTATTCAGTCCCCACTCTCCCCTATGTAACGAACAAATCAAATCTTTGAAAGGATCGAAGCTTTCCCGAATTTAGATACAAAAACGCCGCTGGTTTTCCTCCTTTTCTTCCTCTCGTAAATTTATGCAAACAAGTGCTCCACAAAGGGCAACGTTGATATATTTCAGCGATTCGCGGTCGAGATAAAAAAACTTCCGTGTTCCTGACGTCATGAAATATGGAAACATTTTACCGAGGAATCATACGCGAAGGACGCGAAGTTACGTTTTTGCGGGTGTTTTTTTTTCGGCAGAAAGTCGTTTAGGAATGCGGACGATTCGCTTCCATCGAAATAAAAATTTCGTCGATTAGCCGATTCACGTTCAATGTTTTCTTGAACGTTTGCTGCTTCGCGATTCTTCGTTTCGAGTGTTTCTCGTTTGTCATTTGGGATATGATTTTTCGTTCGTGCGATGTAGTTATGATAATAGAGTTCTGTTGATTATTTGAGTTATTATCGAATTTTAATCGGGTTGTAGGTAATGCGCGCGTGTCCTTGAAGCGAAATCACGAAATTCCTTGAGTCATTGGATCATTGACGTAAATCACGTCCCACGAGGTACCGTCAATTACCTACACCCGGTTTCTGAAAAACACGACACGATCGCATTTTTTTATCATGATTCAGAAATTTGTGAAGGAAGACAAGAGGAAATACCAGCGCATTTAAAGTCGTTAAACTCTTAAGCGGCGTTTATCCAGCGAGCTGACGTCACGAGTATGGTATTCAATGTTTCAAGAATTTTCGTTCGCAAAGTTGCGGAATCCGCAAGTTTGTTGCGGATTTCTTATTGTTATTGAAACATCAGCGTTTTAGAGTCCTCGAGAAAATTATAATGTTTTGACTTGTTAACGTGCGTTTTATGGGATGAAATTTGCACAATTGTGCTGTTATTTCCATTAAATTATGAGTTTATCTGCGCTCGATTCTGTGACGTCACGGAGCGCGTCGATTATTTGTAGTTAACGAGGATCGTAAACGCGATGAAAAGACCGAGTGCAAGAGACTGGTCATTTTTTCACTTTCGCCCTTCATATTGATCTTTTCACATGTTTCTTTTGAGTTTGTTGAACCTCGGTTTGAAGCGATTTTAACGGAGCAAAATGTTGGCATTTATTGTTGCTGTAATCGGAGATTATTTTTAAACTCGACTTTGAAAAAGAAAAACTCTCGACGAGAAGTGAATGTTTTAAGGGGATTAGATAATGGAAAAGTCCACGTTTTTGAATGTAAGATTATTATTAACTTTTTCTACAAAATAAGAAGCTGTCGTTTCGGACAACACTCGTAGTTGAAAATAATTTTCAATTTCAATCGTTATCACGTTTTTCCCAGCCATATCCATTACTGGGACATTCGTGCTTCCGACTACTTAACTGCACGTTATTAAAAAACTAATTACAACTGTACAAAAACAAAAAATGCAACTTGTTCTTAAGAGAATTCTACATTGTTTACGAAAAGAACAGAATCTAAAAAGTTATTTTTGACTTGGAAATCAGCGTTTGAATTTCGAATTTTGCTTACTGGGACATTTACCTTATTTTGGAAATGGAAATGCAGGGATTATCTCGTGTTTTCGACTTTTTTCGAATATGTCGCGGGGAACGACTAAGAGAATGTTGAAATGCGATAACGTCATATCTCAATATTTCATTAACAATAAATTGAAGGCGTGCGGTCGACGTATTGGCGTATTCTGGGTATGATTCAGAGAATAGAGATATTTCGTAACGAAATTTCAACAGATTTCCTCTGCCTACGATGAATTAAAATGTTTCGAAGGAAACTGATTGAAAATCAGTGCCAATTTTTCCAAAATTTCTGCTCATTCTTCTTTCAATGAGATGATAAATTGATTCCCTCGCGAACTCGTCATGTTTTCATTAGAAAACGAGCTTTGCAAGCGAGCAAGTGCGCGCGAGACGGCGCGGTTTTTGCCTGTTCTTCCGACAGTGTCCGTGAATGAAAGGTATTCTCTTACACCTCGCGCTCTCGTTACTCGGGCATTGTTTCCAGGCCTGTCACTACGTCTCGAAACGCCTCGGTAATGACTGCAAGAACGTTCCACCTCTCCCTGAGGAATTTTATGCATCAGCGTATATTGATCTCGCAGCCTTGTACAACAAGGTAACCCTAACTTTTTTTTTGCGTCTGGAAATAATCGGGCGCTTATTCGGGCTCGTTAAATATTGAACGTTTCCGCGGTCGACGCAGGAAGTTTCGAGAAATGATTTCTGCGCTTTGTTCGTCCCGGGAAGGATGATGCCGCGGATTCCGCGTAAAAATTTTAATTATTGATGCGTCTTTACGCAACTCCTAATGATCCATTATCTTTCTAATCAGATGTTTATGACGCTGATTCGATCACGTCGTTCCGGCTGATTAAAAGACACTAAATCTTATCGGCGGGAAGTTTTATCCGACGTTTCATCGAATGTTTTCTGCGGTGTTGATTCATGAAAAGAATTGTATCTTGGCTTATTTCGCGGGAATCGTAACGAGTTCGTTGGGTATGTAAATCCGCGACAAGTTGATTGTGTCTCGAGCCCTTGCGAGTATACTTGGCATAATTCTGGAAAGGTATGGTGATTTACGAGGCATTGGCTCTTCCAATGATTGCTGCAAATGAAGACGCACGCGATATTTATGCAACGCGCAATTGCTGAATTCTGTGTCAGGCGAGTTAGAAGAGGATTATCGGCGCAAGAATTAAAGATTACGTGGGTCAGTGAACGCTTTTATTCCAAAGTCCCATTTAACGCTGAATCGAACGTTTAATCATTGTTCATGGTTAGCGTGAAACATCGATTCCTTTTTCGCATTCCAATGAACATCGAAGGTGATCGCGAGCCGAAAAGTACATTACGATTATGCAAATCGACGTTGGTAATTAAAAACCCCAAAAAGAGCCCAGAAAAATGCAGGGAGTCCGAGTGGAACTCGTTTCCACGCTCCACTTTGTATTTCATAACGCTTTTTTGGACCCATGCAAATATTTGCCTTTTTGCGCTCCCTCGAGAGCCGAAAATTCGCGGCAAAAAGCGGTGGAAATCGTCTTTCCCGTGACCTGGAATGCCCAGGTTGGTCTTGTGCAAGCGTTTGCGCAGACGTGCTGGGGAGCACGTGGATGATTCGTAAGCTCGAATTAGTGAGTCGAGAAGAAAGTGTCCATCGGAAGAGGAAGGTGTGCCGGCGCAGTGGTCGACTTCGGCGTTCACTCGACGCGTTTCGTTGAATACGCGCTGGCTTATGTGTTCAAAGCGCTAAAGAGCGTTGCGCAAACGGTCGTAGGGGACTTGGGATTAGAGATAGAAAGTTTGGAATGTTTGGCCTTCCCGGCACAGGTTTTTCAAAACGATTTTTCAGCGTCTCGCGTTACGTAAGGCGAGGGAAAAGATTTTTCTTTGCGGATTTTGGCGTATGTTTCGAGCGTGATAAAGATTCGCGGTTTGGATAACGCGCTGGAAAGATGCGCGTTCGTCTGTATTGAGTAATTATGTCTATGACGTTCCCCGTATAAATTGCGACTCCGCCGATTGTAAATTACACGTGCTTGTAATGCAACTTACAAAGTAACCTTGAGCGTATTAAGTTAGAGTCTCGGAACTTGTAATTTATAAGTTACAAGTGGCCAAGTTATTACGTGCCTGTGAAGTATGACTCGGTATTGCTTAACGCGGTATTGAATGTACGCTGGTGACACGAAGATTTTTGGACCGTGTAGCTTGATTAACTATCGCGGCTCTGGTTATTTTCCCTTTCGCGTTTCGTTACTTTCATTTCTGGGTTGAAGGAATGGTTCGTTTGGGGTTGGATTTTGTACAAGGTTTTTTCGTTTCCTGGTACAATTTCGGAGTCTGTGATTGAGTCAACATTTTACAACTTCATTATCAAGATTATCATGCCCCAGAAAAGTTTTTTACAATAATTGAGTGGAATGGAACAGCGATGACAAGCAAAAGATTTTTTCCGCCGATGGACCTATTTTAAGATACTTCGGAGACGGAAATATCTTTTCGGGGGCCAATCTTCCAGTCTGCAGTATTTTTCTTGTTCTTCTTTGTTATCATCACCTTGGTCGTTTTTGTGACGTAAGAATTTTGGAAGTAAAACCTGACTTGGCTAACATTTATTCAGTTTGAAGTGACGGGGAAATATCTAAATGGATACTTAATGCGCTGACTAATGGTGGACCAGTCTAGACCATAACAGGGAATACCGGCAACGGTATCGATGAGGCTGTTAAGGTCGTCGGGAAAATCAACTGTTTAGGGACATGCGGCCCATTCAGCGCTACTGTTCTTATTATTTTTAACACCGTGGGGATTCAAGTTTCTAATCATACTAGATGTAGCTACAAATTGAATTTTCTTTGTATCTGGACATGGCCGTTATTCAATTTGTACAGATATTTGTTCAATGCCAAGAGGTTCTTGAATTCAGGCTTTTACAAGTTGAAATAAATGTTGGGAAATGGGGAATTTCGGAAGTAGAATTTGAATAATCTTGATAAATTTTGAGAAATTGAATTCAGGAAGTTTCGAGTTGAATTTAAAAATTTAATATCTTCAAAAATCCGTGATTTGCGAGAGAACAAAAGAAGCGATTATCCCCTCAATCACTGTGAACATCGTTCACGTCTCTTTATGCGCCCCATTAATTTTAATGAGACGAGGATGATTAGAAATGCAGGTTTCTCAATTATCGGAAAATCACGGGGTTTAAAATATGTCTAATGTAAGGATGATGACGTTTCCGAATCGGTAATGGAGTCGCGTAATGGATGGTATCTGAAGCGGAAATTATACGATAATGCGTATTATACAATGGCAAGATGAGCGCTGCAAGGTAAAAAATTGCCGATGCATTATTCTTGTTAGAAAGCGCTGTGACTGCGCGACGCGCTTAATATGCTTCATACGGAAGCGGCTCATTACTGACAGAATCGCGTTCGTGAGAAATCAGGCATCGATTGTCGCCGCGTTGAAACTTATAAGAACTCCGATTATGTCTTGGAAATGTAACGTATTACGTAGGAAATGGAATTATCTCACTGTGTCGCAAGAAACGAATTTTCTGAACGATAGAAATCTCTGTACTCGATTTCGTAACGAATTTGACGTACCAAATTTCGATATGATCCACCCAAATTTCGACATTTTGACGAATCGGTCCTTCGCAATAGTAACTCTACTCGTGTTACGGTGAAAGTCCATATTTATCGATCAATTGTCGACATTGCGTACGAATAATGCTCACATGTTGGGCAATGGTGGTATGATTCTTCGGGAATAGATTCCAATTTTTGGAAAATTCCCGTACTTTATTGGAAGTTTTACAGCAACAAATGGGAGGTTCAGAAGTATGGGAAAAATGTCCATCATTTTTATGGTGGACCTCGTATTTCTTCCCTCGCGACTTTCGCGACTCGTTAATTGGAAAGTTGACCTTATCATGGCTTTTCAACCCTCGGGTATATGACTTCCTCGTTTTCGGCGCGAGCCGTAACTCATTGGGCCAGTAAATATGTTAATTTAAGTTACGACGTCGCGCGATGTTCAGGAAGTCGTGCGAGCTCTTAGCTCAAAGGCGGCACTTTCCAAGAAGGTGCATTATCTTCTGTTTGCCAATGAAACTGCAAACATTTAAAGAATATTTGAAGAAAATTGTGGGCGCGCCTCGAACGTTTCGTCGCTGTATTTTTTCGTTTAAAGTTACTTCTCACGCGTGCATTTTATTGGTTTTATTCAATGATGGGAATCGTGTAGTAGACTTTTATTCAAAGTTTAGGCGCGGTTTCCCTTTGGTACAAATTTCCGACGTTTGAACGTGTGAAACGTTTAATTGATGAACGCATCCGTAAATGCCATTGCACCGTTTACTTCGCTTTGATAAATGATACTCCCTACCGAAGTTGCGAACAATTCGATACAACGTCACGTGTCAAAGATCGAAGAGAAAGGCAATCGATTCTTTCAAGAGAGCAACGCGCATTTCTCAAGTGCCTCCTTTACACAGCTTCTGACGTATCACCATTTATTCTGAAACTCTTAAGGAACTTCTATGTAGTCGAAATAAAATCTTGAAAAGTTTGATCGAAAGATCATCGTCGTAGTAAATGTCCCAGTATTGGACCACTTAAGACGAGTCGGAATCTGTTCTGTTTTATCTGCAAAAATGTTGAAACTTCAAAAGCACTATTTTTGTAGAGTTTAGGTCTCTTAGAAAAACCCTTCTCTGTAATGTAACAATATGTATAAATGAAGAGCGCGACGGTTCCTATTTTTCAAAATATTGCAAAAAATTCGAAATCATCACAATTATCAACAAATTTCCATAAAAAGATGGCTGCCGCCTGTCACTTGAAATAAATATCACTTGATTGCATGCTTTGTGCGACATATTAGTGCGATTCGAAACCGTCGTCCTATTCTTGCAGCCGGGAAAAATACTACCGCATTATAGAAACATACATTGTTGTACGCAATAAAAAAAATAGTGCTTTTCACAGATCGATGTGAGATGCGAAAAACTTGGGTGGTAAAACATGAGGTTTTTAGTTCGTGATTGCCTGCATAGACGGCGTTGGCGTCGATCCGCTGGAGTTGCCCTGCGATTTCCGACTCGCCTTAAGGTGGTTCTAGCGTTTTGGTGAAAATTCTTAGATTTCTTTCAAATTTCGTATATTGATTCAATTGTACCTCTAGAAATCACTTGTCGAAAATCAGCTCAATCGACTGTCCAGTTTTGGAGAAATAACGATGGCAATTAACATGGGCTCTTATGGGATCCGATACATTTTCGATCACAGAATTGAAAAAACCCTTAGAATTTTGTAAAAAATGGTTTAAAGTGAGAATCAAATTATGCCAATTCAATTGAGTTGACGTATATAGAAAGTTACTGTCCCATTTTTTCGCAAAACATCACAAACCGACAGAAACGTTACTTTCGAGTACGGTGTCATAGATCAGGCAACACTGTTCCGCAGCTACACGAGGTGAATAGAGAGCGCAACAATTGAGAGAAACAGAGACAAAACATACATTATGCACTTGCGACGTTGCCGAAAAACCAAGCTGTGGAGTGAAGAAAGCTTCGAGTTGCAATCTTTTAGTAGCTAACTTCAGCTCGCTAGAACCACCTTGAGCAAAATTCAAAATTCAAACGCTGATTTCCAAGTGAAAAATAACTTCCTAGATTCTGTTTTTTTTCGTAAACAATGTAGAATTCTTAAGAAATTAATTTAACGAAAACACCATCCACGATCTTCAAACAAATTTGCAATTTTCGAAAAAAATTCCACCTCACGCTGGGGACGAACCCAGGACCTCTCGCTATCCGGGCGATTGCTCTACCATTTGAGCTACGCAAGACGTAGGAACTTCTCTCGGAAATTACACCTTTGAACACTTCGACAGATCCCGATGTTATCTACTGTCATTTTTACATGCCATGAATGAATGTAGAATTCTCTTAACGCCAAGTTGCATTTTTTGTTTTTGAACAGTTGTAATTAGTTTTTGAATTACGTGCAATTAAGTAGTCGGAAGCACGAATGTCCCAGTAATGGATATGGCTGGGAAAAACGTGATTACGATTAAAATTGAAAATTATTTTCAACTACGAGTGTTGCCTGAAACGACAGTTTTTTATTTTGTAGAAAAAGTTATAAATAATCACGTTCTTTGTATTTCTTCCACGGCCCGGTCCATTACTGGGACATCTACCTTAGTGATAACATTTTTCGTTATCAGCCATTCTAATTTAATGTTTTTGAAAAACTTCTGACATGAATGATTAAATCATTCTCTTATAAATGAATCAAATGTTCAGCTTAGCTTTTCGCGCCTTCTTGAACGTTTTTTATACTTTTCTTTAAGACAATATGCGCGAAAATGCCAGAGATAATAGCCGACTACTGAAACATACGCTCCCTCTTCTCAATTGGCGAATTACAAGGGACCGGTTTTGTGCTCCAGTAACCGCGCGATAATAGACCTTCGAGTAAGCGAACACCGTGTAGAAATACATATTAGATAATGAGCGTAGCGATATATATTATGAGTTACCTGCTTTATTAGCCACGAGAAAACGCATTCACTTCCACAGCATTCGGATATGATAATGATATACATCGTCGTAATTAAATCCAATCCCCGTGACGTTCTTTTGTTCAGTACATTTCATGCAACTCTCTCCCGTGTTCAACAACAAAGAAAGGTTAATTAATGTTATTAAGATCGCGCTCGAAATTAATGCGCCCGCTTGCGCAATGCGTACAATTCAATTATTACAAAATTTCGTATCGGCGAATGCAAATGCGAATAGAAAGTCGAAAAATGCGCTTTCGAAATTACTGGGCGAGTCGTGAATTATTCCGAAAAATGATTTCTTGTATCTAACGATGTTCCTTGTTAATAACAAAACACTTTGTTGGCGAAACATTGGTAATGAGTAGGTATCCTTCGTTTTGACGCGATTTTACGCCGCGATAACGCTTTCTTACGAACGCCTTCAACATACTTTTCACGTTGCCGATCTAATGTAATTGGACGTCACCGAGTTGCGTGCCGGAAGTGCGCCACGGCGCCCATTCGATTTATCAGCGACTGCCGTTTGCCACCGGGACACGTGGTATTTAGCGTTGCTAATCGGCCCAATCAATAGACGGGCGAGATTGGATTTACAATACTTCCCCGACACAATGACTAATCGGTCGCTGGTGTACCGGGATTGAGAAAAATAGCACCCTACTAATTCCGGCTGGTGCATTTCACTTTTACTCGGGATTTTTATAGCAATGAAATAACGCGTGTTACGACATGCGCACGTGGTGAAAAATGAGTTGGCGCTCGATGTGGGGCTACTTCAGGCCCACTTTGCGAACTGGAATTATGTTTTTTGTGTTTAATGCAATGAGCGAAAACAGTATTTGGTGCGAGGAAAAAAGATTGCGAATTGTGGTAACATCGACGAACATGATTTTTTAATTATAGTCGATGTTTGGAATGAACTTTACAGCGTCTAATTTCCAGCGTTGACTCGTGTTTATTAAGAATGATTAATATTTAAAGGTAAAAAAACAAATTATTCAAAAAAAGCATTACGTATTACGTACACAAATGAAAGGGCCAGTTGTACAGATAAATTTGCCACAGTCATTTAGTAAAAAAAGGCTGATTTGTTTTCGTGTGCCCAGCGCGTCGCCACATTAGTCCCACCTTGACACAAACAAATGATTTGCGTTGCTCGTATTGAGTTGGTACGAAACAACAAGATCTGGGCATGTCGCAAGTCATTTTTATTGACTTGGCCTGGAATATATATTAATATAATCTTCCTATTCATTCGTAGAATGTGGAAGTAATGACCTAGAATTGCACGGATCTCGTATTAAATGCGTTCATGACTCTGCGAACAAAAGTCGCGTTTCACAAGGATTACGAGTTAAAAATGTAAAATGATTTACGTTGCTAAAAGTTTGCGGTTATGGCGAGGGATTAGTGGCCTCGGCAAGGCTGCGGTTCAGCTATTCTTTCTCTGCAAAGTGATAAAGGAGTACTTGCTCTTCATCATTTGCAGCTACGCGGCATTTTAACCACCGGTTCTTTGCATATTATGTTCATAATAACACAGTTAAGCTCGACAGTAAAATTAATTTCGACATTTGTTGGGATTGCAATCAGATCGAGTGATTGGGATATGAAATTGATACTTGACGTATTGAAGCACTGAAAAAATGAAATCGTGACTGGGACGATATCGGATCGTAAAGTTTTACGATTAGAAATTGAAGATATTGAAAATATTCAGAAACAAATAAAGTAAATGGAAGAATGTTTACGGTTAATTTGTGAACGGTAATGACATTCGAAAATCATTCGATTGATTTGTCGACGAAATTAGTCCGTTAATTGAAATCGTAGTTTGCATCGTAATCGGAACGATTCTAATTGTAAAAGTAACGGTCTTTCGCTTTCACAGTTTTAATACACGGAAGGAAATTTGGTAAATCCACATTTTTCTTTACACACAGTACGTAAAAATGCGATAATTTTTGCAACTGCAAAGTTGCACAACAAATTCTGATTTCTTCTCTCGATCGCAGGTTACGCATTTTCACACCGTTTTTTGTTTCGAAAATTGTTCTGCAACATTACAACACCTCGTGTGCAATTCACGTATCAATCGGCGGAAACCAAATTACATCGATGTAATGCTTGTATTTTGCGGTGGAATTCTGGCGCTGTATGAACGTTCGACATGATTTAGCGATCCTTACATTTACAGTAGTATAAACCATTGCATGTCTGGTATTATTTTCTCTCGTGCAAGGTGCAAGGCATTGCAAAGGATCCGAATGTGCCATTTATATGCAGTTAGTGCACATAGCGCGAAGTACTTGCGGACGTAAAGCAGGAACGGCTTTGTATGTGCCATTACATCGGTTTGAATGCCTTTTACATTTGCCTTTTCTAAGGTGTCCCTCCACCTCGCTGAGTCACTTATATTTATTTGGAATTTGTTACGACCGGTTGTTCTCTGTTTCGCGCAGCTTTATTTCTCGCCGAAGATTTCGCTCGCGAATCCGATAAGCGGATCAGAAGATACTATCATCGTACTTCTACCACCTTTCGCATTGCGCCGTCACGAAAGATAATTAATCCGTAGTAATTATAATTCCTGTTTTATTGAATTAACCGGTACTTTGTCTTGCACGAAAGCATCGGAGAACGCTTTCGTCTTTCATG
The DNA here is from genome assembly GCA_022816865.1 of Zelostemma sp. ZL-2020. Classification (NCBI taxonomy): domain Eukaryota; kingdom Metazoa; phylum Arthropoda; class Insecta; order Hymenoptera; family Platygastridae; genus Zelostemma; species Zelostemma sp. ZL-2020. The sequence continues at coordinate 19,918 of JABFQM010000202.1, read as the reverse complement.
TTTATTTCATCGAGTTTCGAGGAAGAGCGGGAAGTTTGAATTTTTTAATTGGTTTCGTTAACATTCGAATATTGTTCTAGTTATTTGTAAATGATGAAAAGTGGCGAGATTCATTTATTCGCGGTAACTCGTGGTTTATGAGATGTAAAGCTGTGTAAAGTATTTCTTTGTTTCAAACGAGCGATTTTACGATCGGTATGGGACTGGTTAAAAAGTATTTTCCTTCCAACGTGCACTCGCGTTACGCCTCTCACATTACTTCATTTGATTTTTATTAAATATCAGATTATACCGGTTTCCCCGGGTAAATATGCAGGGACGAACTCGAGGCTCAACTGCCGCGAGATAGCTCCACTATACGTGCACATTCGAGACCTTGGATCTTGAATTTTTCACCTGTTCTTTATCGGTTCTAATGATCACGCGCGAACTGCAATCTAACGTGTCCCGAAGGCGAGAAAAAGGGAGTTTGTTTAACGCTTTTTTACTCGTAGATTTGTGTAAATGAAGATCGCTTTTTTCCGCGCTGGCATTTTGTAAATGATAATGAATCGATGATAAAAGAGAAAGTTTGTACGAGAATAAGTATTGTTGGTAATTTCTTTCCTCGAGATTCCTCGAGGCAAGCGAGTTATGCATCGACTTCCGTTTCCGAAACTTCATTTTTCATCATTGTCTAAGAATCTCAAAGGATCTGTGGGTAAGAATACGGAAGGAGGGAATATAACGAGTCGGTCAGGCACTAAATGACAAAGAATGACGCCAGATATAATTCCAAGATCCTTGTCGAGATGATGCATGCTTGCATCTTTTATTCCTCGAAAGAATGAGCGTGGAAATTTCGAACGAGGGTGCGTAATCTCGGGTTTTTGCGGTTTCTTATTAGCATATAGCGTCTGAAAAATGGATTTCGTCGCATTGAAAAATCGCGTCTGAGAAAAGGGGACTCGATTGATATTTCCTGCGAACGCCAAATTGGTTTATGGTTCTTTCGAATATCTCGTGTTCGTTCAAGCGATTTCCAATTAAGAATTGTGAGTCTTAATAATTGGTCTTTGTGGTTCGATATGTGCCCAAAGCGCGTTTCATGCTTCGGTCGCACTGGTCTATTCCTCGGTAAAAAATTCCGCGTAATTTATACACGTGACTTTTGGAACGGCGAGTGACGGTAAGGTTTGTTTCTGAAAGTAGATCACTGTTCTGACACGGTTGTCTTTGCTTTTATCTCATCAAAGCGATTCGTTGTCTCAATGCAATGATTTGTTGCCTCGGCGAAAAGTGTTGAAAGCAAAAAGGTGCGGTTTAACCGTTATTAAGAAGCACGGATTTCTGTTTTTTTTTTTTGTTTTTCTATAAAAAAAAGTTATCAGCTTATGAGCAGCGAAAAAAATCGTCGAGAGAAATGTGCCATATTAACTGTTTTGATTAAAGAAATATTTTACGCGCGCCGTTAATCATTTCAGGAATTCTTTAATCTCTGGAATTCCGACTTTATGAGTCATGATGGAAACGTTATTTCTTCTATTTGCGAATTGGATTAACAATACTAGAAATTTGTTTCTTGCAATTTAAGATTTTGCATTTTTGGGCTCGATGAAATACCAGTTTAATTATGTTAAGTGCCCGCATGGAATTTTTAATCAGTTCTACTTTTCGTGCAACTTACTCGAGTTATGTTGGCGTTTAATTAGTAGTGACAGTAAGCATGGTCGTAGCCTTCGTTTATACATTTGTGGACACGTAAAATATGGATAATGCAATATGTTTTAATGTCTTTTTATTGACTCAATTTTAATTACTTTCCATGGCTCATTCGGCAGATTGTTCATTTGACTGCGCGAAGATAAAATGGCCATTGCATTTACCAATTGCAATCAAACGGTATCCGATAAAAGAAAGCATGGTGTTTCGAAAACTCGTATGATTGATGGGAAATCATGAAATTTTAACAATTAAAGCATATTTTACAAAGTTATGAAACCGATCACGTAACTGTACAAAAAGGTGATTGCCTTTATGGCTTTTTTATTATTCTTTTACTCCTGGCGCCAACTTACCATAAATTATGGTAATTCCTACGCCATACTTTTGGTCGCGCCACTGTTTTGTTTACTTTTCGTTGACAAAATTCTTCTTGCAAACGAACGACGTTGCGCTCATTATGATAATTATTATGCGACTGTATCGAAATTTATTCGACTTTAATCGCAGTTAACGAAATTTCGTTTTAATTGATCGGCTTGTTTTTCTTGCACATTCCAATTCTGTTATTGCCGGCGAGACTTTAATTTTATGCTAAATCAATGTTCTGCATCTCCAAAATGCCTCGATTCAGAGGACCCCCCTATTCCAGACGTTTGTTGGACAGTAGCTCGAACCAGTTCGGACAAGTTCCTTGCCGAAGGCGAACAACTTGACCGGCAAAGAAGCAAAGCTCAACTAAAGTGAAAGATATTCGTCTACTATTCATGGAAGAGCACCCGGACCTAGCTTAACCCTCTCGAGAACCGAGATTCCCCCTCTAATAACTGTTGCTCATAGAAGAGCAACATCGTCCTTTCGGGGAAAAAATAAGATGTAGATCCAATTTATTTCGCGGTAAAATTGGAGACAAAAATCGGGGCAGTCGTAACCATAATTTTTTATGATTATTGATATGGGTGTTTCGGGGAATTTCCTAATAATTTCGTATTTGTTGAATTTCTAGAACTTTCTTCTCGTAATAAACTGACCTTAAGTTGGAATTTAAGAAAACTTGGGACGACGATACAAAGGTTAAGTTCAAGATTCCGAAAAGTGATTAAAAGCAACATTTTTTATGTAACGAATAATGACGCGAAATTATTCTTGGTTCTCACGTACATTTCACTCAAAGTATTGTGTAACGAAGAATTTAACCTCGAACGTTTTTCGTTCTTTGAACCTCCAAAAATTTTTGGAAATTTACAAAATTGATTCAAAGGCTTAGAAAATGATTTAGGAACAATTCCTTGAATCGAACACGTGGTTGAGGAATTCAGACAATGATTGATTGTAAAAAATGGACATCGCGAAGTTCAAGGAATATGATGAGCTATTCATTATGCATTTGGCATCCAGAAAGGTTAACAAAAAATTCCCTTAAAAAAGTACAATCCTCAATGTGGAAAAAACGGTGACGTCGATGTTTTTCTCCGTGTTACAAAAAGTGGGAACTTTTGAAGAGTTCCAAGTAGCATCTTACATCATGCAAGGTTTGTTTTTGTAACTAGCGATGACGAGTGTTTCTTGAACCTGCGGAGCTAGCACATATTGTCATAATCAGGCTACTTTACCCACAAAAATTTAGGTTAACGGAGCGCGAATTGGACGCTAACAATTCCGCGATGACTCGAAACAATTTCGTAACCACAGTCTTTTTATCATTCTTTGAACGCGAGTGTTGCAAAGCAAAGAAGGCGGAAGAAGATTGATTGTATTACTTGTACTAGTTGATTAATCAAAAATCTTTTATCTGATCAAAACATGTCGATTGCCATCAATCTCGTATTAACGTTGCAACGCGTTTCAAATGAAGGAAAGAATCTTTTTACCAGGATGATTATTGACTGACCTTCGATGATGAAGCAGGATCTTCATACAATCAAACATGCTGTATTGACTTGGCAGTTCCTGAGTATTGTTATCATGGCCATAGTTCTGACTTTGAAACACCCACGCGGCACGTTAATGCTGTTTCATTTGAAATGATTGTTCATAAACGCGATGAAATCCGCTCTGTTCTTCAGTGTAGACTGAAACTTGTGATGGTCAAGGTTGCCAATGACAGAATTTTCAGCCGGAATACGAGGTTTGTTGAAAAAAACGGCGACTTTTCAAATTTCGCGGGCTACGTAAATTCGATTATCGATTTGTTTGTTTTGTTATGTTGGTACACATGTCCCCAACATATGTTGACGTTGTCAGCCATTTTGCATTTTTAGTTTGCTTTGAAAGATATAAAGGTTGGGCGTGTTTTGGTGTGCTTGGCGATTTTTCGCGATGGAAAAAAGTTGATCGAAGAATCTGTATTAAATTTTGTTTGAAAAGTAAAATTTTAGCAGGTGAAACGTTCGCCACGGAATTTTTTCTAAACACTTGTTCTTTTCTATCCTGTTTCACTCTTCAGGCACCAGCTATTTAAAGAGTTGAAGATCAGCGCGAAGAACACAAAAGTTCTCATGAATATTCATAAAAATATGCGGGGCAAGAAAAGTAGCGGAAGATTGAGCACGATGTAAACTTTTGTCTGATTCTTATTTACAATGACGAATCACGAGTTATTAGTCAGATAAAAAGAACCCTGAAAATCAATAAAGATCGTTACATAAATAATACGATGATAATCAATGCTGGTTCTTGATCAATTCTAGGTCTCTAGTTTCAGATAAAATTTTTTTTAAGACTTACGTAAATTGGGTAATAATATTGCGATAGCGGAGAAATATCGTGGAAAGAAAAATTGATAAATATTGGTTACGACTATAAATATTGCTAAACCAGAAAGGTCTACCATTGCACTCGATTTTGTGCTGTCGCAATAGATTCGCATTACCATTAAGTTCACTGAAACAGCCCACATGTTCAAATTAGTACACTTGATTATTTAATTTGCATACTGGAAATTCGACTGATTTTTACACAATCGCCATCAGTTTCGTGACTTTTACGACGTGTAATCCATCCGTGGATTGAAAATTAAAAATTGTAAGTACTTTTTTCAAGCTGGCACAATTAGGGTCATTTATCTTCACCTAAGGAATTTAATAGTTTAATTGACAAGAATTTCGTGGATTTTCATACTAATTTAAGGTAACCTTATCAAGAAAATAATGTACTAATGTTATTGTAACGAATTAGATTTTAACGTCGACACAATATTTATTTTTACTAACAACATTCAAATCCCGCGGTTGTTCCAGGTGCTTATTTCGCACAATTCTTTACCGTTTAGGTACAATGTCTGGCCTGATTATTTCTAAGAATATTTCGAGACGTGACAGTTATTGTAAAATTTTTTATTGAAAACTGTAACTGGTTTGTAGACCTTGAAAAGGGGCCAAAGCTGTGCCCGAAACGTCGGAAAAATGAATTGAATCGTAAAAGTCGACAAATAAATATTGTTATACATCGACGATTGAGAAACCATTCCTAATAATTTCACCGATCGCTTATTCAAATAAATTTTTCATCACTCGGTTTTATTTTATAAAGGGAATTCGCGTAGATAAATACCGGCGTGAGAAATGATGATTTATTTATGTTTGTCGCGATTATCGTGGGGTATTATTAAAGCGCGCTACTTGTTGTACCAGCCTTGAGGACGGAACGACAAATTGGTTCTCGGAAGATTGTTGCTTCGTGTAGAAACATGAAAGTGTCATCCACGCAAATTACAGTTTTCCAATTATTCGAAAAAAAATAGCCGATTCCGTACATCTGTCAATGCGCGTATTAATGACAGAGAACATTTACGCGGGGATCTCTTTATTAACCTCGAGCCAGGGAAAATGTTCAAAATGTGCGTGTCGAAACATCGCGAATGACACACATCGAGTCTTTGTAATTTCACGGATTTTTGTAATTGACTATGGTCATGAAATGGGAGGCTAGTGAGACGTTAAAAGTTGACGTAGCCGACGATGGCCGTATGACAGGTCTCGGTTAGCCTTCGAGAAACAGAAAAGAGAGTGTTGGGGATAAGGCCGTTTTCCTATGCAGATGTAAATCGAACTGTAATTATGCCAATGGTAATTCCAATTCGTAAGAAACTAGGAACGGTCACAATGGGAAAAAATCATTCTGATTCGTATCATTAACGGCGGGGAAAAACTCGATTCATGATTAATGCGTTTCATAATACTTTAGCCAGAAGAACCTCCGTTCTTGGACCTTACTCTTAATCGCATCAGCCATAAAAATGCAGTTGACTTCAAAGAATTTCGCCGCACGAATTGGGCTTCTTTGGCGCGGAAGGTCAGGTTTCTAATCTTTGATCGGCCGATAAATCTCAAGGAATTATCGTCCCCGAAAGTTTGTTTTTCGTCCTTGCTCGGGAGATCAAATTTTCAATCTTGGGCGTTCGTCTTGGGTTTCGAAAAATGGGCGTTGTCGCGTATCTTCCCTTACGGGCCGACGCGATGGTGTGAAAATCAGCGAAGTGGAACATTTCATGGTCAACATGCGTGGTTGTGCCACCGTTCTGGCGTTCCGCTTCATTCAAGGTCTTCTTTGCGGTTTCTTCGTGCGGTGATTAGAGGCGTTAAATGCTTTTAACGAGAGCTCTTTTCCTTTTTTGAAATTGATCCGTCACCGCGACACGGAAATGACCATTCCGATCAGTCTTGGGAAACATTTCCAGCGGAACAAAATGCAGTTTCATTCCATCGAAGGGAAATCGAGAAAAAGATTGTCGACACGTGCTCGTGGCACGGTTAAAAATGTGTTTCTTAACGCGCAGATGATACTATCTGCGTGTCGATGTCAAAGAGCGAAAGTCGTTTGTCAATTTCTTTCCCATCGTCGTCCAAGAACGGAAACTTATTCGCAAGCAAGAGAGAATCGCGTTAGTTGGTGATCCGTTCATCTACATCACTTTTTTTATACATCTCGACGATTAATTATCCTCGATAATTACGGAGATGAAAGTGCACAGCGGCATAAATATTTACCGAGTCTTAATTTTATCTCGTCGAATCTGATCGAATACAAATGTTTTTTCCGGAGGAATCAAACGATTTTTTACCGTCTTGACAAGTACATTGAGAACAGCAGTGTGGATTTTATTTTCTTGCGCTTTTAATGAACATCGAGATTATTTTACTGGGATGTTTTTGAACTATATGGTTTATCGCTGATTTTGTTCCGGCAAAAAGTATCATTAAAAAATTGTCCCGTGCTTTATTATTACTGTTTTGAATTTAAAATTAGCTGCAAAAAATATCGTGGGTGCTCATTAGTAGGTCGAAAAATGTCGGCTGTTTCTGTTATGGGCAGGCTAGCAAACACATTTGAAATTATAGAAATAGGGACGTTTTTTATGAAAAACATGACTAATATTTCGAAAATAAATTAATGGAGTGCAAATTCACTCAAGATTGTCATTTAATTATTATCATTCTTGGCGTGGACGACGTCCTTTTTTCCGTGTCGTTTAAATAGCAAACTGGGATTTCAATTTGTGTGATATTTTAATTCCGAGTGCAGATAGTCATATTTCAACATTATTCTCATTTCTAATGTTCACTCGACATTTTCATATTGACCTTTCGTATCGAAGTAAAAGCATTTTTCCGCTGGGTATGCGTTTCAAGCCAAGACAACCCGAGGCAGAATTTTATAGCTGAAATTTTGAGTGCTCTGAGGACTTTGAAAAATGCTAAAGAAATCATCAATGTCCTTTTTTCGAGAGTGGAAAGACTGAAAGTAAAAAAAGGCTAAATTTCGAAGTGTTTTTCATTGCATTGGTCTCCGATGATTTTAATTTTTCGAAGTATTAATAATTGTTTGAATATTAATGAACAAATATTCAAATTCCGCCGGTTCACTGCGTCGAATCGTCTTGAATATTATATGTTTCTATGGAAATCGGTCGAATTCTAGTCTCTAGAAGTTACCGCGTTTCGAACGCACAGAAACGCATCCGTTGAACTGTCATCCTCGGCCCGAGTAAACTCCCCGTTCATAATTAATTCACTATGCAGCCAGACCTTGGTATACAGACATCGACCGCTACGGGACGTCTATAAATTTCAGCCTGGCTGGAATGTGCCCCGAGTGATTTTTAGCGGTTAACGCGAGCGCGTGCAAGGGCAAGGTTTTTTTTGTCGAGATATCACGTCACCCCCATCGAGAAAAACGAACGCGAAACAAAGAAAATCGCTTCGGAGGTAAATGCACCCGGACTCGGAAATTCCCGCTTCTCCCTTTATTTTGCATTTTTTCATCGTGTTAGGATTGATAAATTGCCTTTGTTGGTGCCGACTTGTTTACACGCGAACGTAACGTTCCTAATATGGACCTTCGAGACTTTGCTGTTAATCGATCGATATCGGATAATCTGGAGATGCGTTTTTGCCTGCGGAACGAGAAGTTTTTAATTACAGTGATATATCGTTGTGATATAACGCTCGTATATTGATTCTCAATTGGAACTGGAACATCGGAACAATTTTGTGGTCGAAAATGTTCACTCCTCGTGCAAATCGCATTGCTTGGTTTGGAGAAAAATTGGTTATCGTGAAAAAAAGGTTCAAGGGTTTCGCAGAAGACTCGCTGTTTCCAGCTTTTGTTCTGCGTGACGAAAGGCCGTAAGTCTTGATAGATTAGACCTTCTGGCCGGCAGTATTTAATAACGAAGATTTTTTCGTTGCGCTAATAATACGTCCCAAAGCTATAAGTCACAGGTTTCGCATGAGACTCTAGAAAATTGCTCGTCCGAGATTTTATAGAGACTGGCCGTCTAATGGGAAAACCATTATCCGGGAAATGTCGAAACTCCTGGAGATGAAGATTCCAGTGTTTTACTACTTTTCGAGAAAAGCCGTGGCATTTAAGGGCCCGTTTTACGCGAAAGGCGCAACCGCGAATTATACATCGAAAATCTTGTTCGCGTTTTATTGCAAATCGCTGTTCGTTTGTTTTATGCCGTCAAGGTTGTAAAAATTATCGCACTTTATCATGCATTCGCCCTAATATGGAAATGCGGTTGTATGTTTTGGCAAAATCAGACATCTCACACTTTGCGCGATAGATTACGCGTATTTCTTGACTACGAAGCGCGCAATTGCGCAACTTCGGTACGCCATGACTCGTAATGCGGGCATGGGTTATGAAATTTCCCGAGGTTTGAGATAAATTTTATCAAAGTACGCATCGTCTTTTCCTTCATTCAGAAAACTCTGAAAGATCGAAAACGAAAGGAAACTTTGCTGGCTGTTTTTCTTTATTTTTGTTCGGTCAAATTGGGGAAGGTCAGGCTGAAAGCAAACGTACATTTCAATGAGTCGGGTACCGCGTGGAAGTAACTTTTAACGAGCCCTTAACCGCAGAATCTATTTAAATATATTCGTGTATTGTTGCGGGTTTGAGTGAAGGCGCTTAATTGAAAAAAATGAAAACCAAATTCGAAACGCCGGCCTTAACCTCCTGCGAGCGAATACGTAGAAACGAAAGTGTCGATGTGACCATTGCCGCATGTCCCGTCGTTTGATCTAGATGCATACAAAGATCCTTAGTTCCTTTGTGTCTGTGATGTGGTCAGCATAAAGGTGTCCTTGCAATATATTATGCTCAGCCAGGACATTTGATCTCATTTCGGCTCTGCGAATCGAAATTTCTTCGCCGTTACGGTCAAAACGTAATTGAATCTCGGTAGGTCTCAATTACAGATGAAACAAGTCCCTTTTCCAGACGCAATTACGTTTGGGAAAAGGACGCGAGTATAAAAAGTGGAGTCGAGAAGCGCGTGGAATGCAATTATGCTTATTACGAGATGTTGTTTTTCACGCGTCGATCTCTGCTTTGTTGTTTTTTGATGTTTTTCATATAATGACAAATCAAAATTGCCAGGGGACATAAAAACGCGTAATTTCAGACGTAAAATAAATCTCAATGCCTTATCGATTTATCATTCAAATAAAGGAAGAACGGTGATTATTTTATTGTAATTTAATGAGTTTCTTGTAATAACTTTTTTTATTCTTGGTCTATTAGCGCAATTCGTTGCCACGCAACATTTAAATACAATGTATCAATCAAAATTGCATGTTCTCTTTCATAAACGTGCGTAAATATGTTTTATTATCTATGCATGCAATTTTATTATGAACTTTCACTGCTTTTTTACCGATCGTAAATTTTAAATACTCGCGTCTTAAAATGGGCACTTTGATCACTGGGGAAAACGTAATAACAGTGCAGAAGAATAACTTTTGTCATAATACGATGCGAAATTGCCAAACTGTTCGCAAAGATGCGAGCGATAAAACGCATTTATTTTATAGAAAGAGCCTTATTCGTCCAAAGTTCATTAGTTTCGTTTCATCCCTCGTAAAAAGCCGAATTCTCCGTCTCATTGTAATTACATTTTTTTAACAGTCAATTTATTTGAGAGCAGGCGAATTCGAGAGAAATTAAACGCTTTACGCAATAGCAGGAAAAGATGCAAAGAAAGTGAACGCGTTGGCTTTTTTCGCCCAGCATATCGAAGACGAGAATATACGTTTGCAAACACTTCCCAGTTTGTAATTTGTACTTTGTTACTACGCTCAGTTCCTGCGTTTTATCGGAACGTACTGATTATTTCAATGCCAATGATTTAAATTTTTTTCTCGCCCTTGATTGCTTGGAAGTTGAACCTTACATCGTATTTCTTGTACAAAATCTTGTGTGAATTGCAAAAATCGCGAAGGGAGTCGCCGAAATTAATTGTAAAGCACAAACGAGCATCTTCCAAGCGCACAATCATAACGAGCGTCGTATTATGCACTCTGCCCTCATACGCGCATTCCCGCGAGGACAGCACCTCGAAACGAGGTTAATCGCATGAAAGTCTTCGTTATAGCCACGAGGTTCGTGCAAAGATCACCCCGCTAGTATCGCAGGCGGTATCATTCCGCAATTAGTCGCGAAATTCGGCGTTTCTGAAAAGATGGAAAGTCCGGCGACGCTTTGGAAAGAACGAGCAATTAAATTGGTCACGCTTGATGAACAGTTGTCGATTGTTATATAACTATCCGTGACCCACACTCGAGAAACACGGGGTACTTGTCATAACATGGAGATTCGAAGGATCTCTCCTTGCCAGGATTTCTCGCGCTTCGACGCCTACGAGACAATGCGATATACGTGGATAAATACTACGGCATTCCACGCTGTTGGCCGACTGCCCATCGCGGGTTTATGTACTTGGTCATAGACCTTAATTCACGACGCCGCAAGTACGTTCGCGTTGCATAATTCTTAGCCGACTCATTGCCAAGCCGAGTGTACGGTCACGTGGAGAAGTTACGCGAGAGAGGATGCTTCTCTAATTGAATTCGCTGCCTCGGAATAATGCTCGATTGTACCAAGACGCTTTTTCTATCAATTTATTTCATTCTTCCTTCGCCGTATATTTAATGCTTTGCGAAGTTCAAAGAACTGGAAGAAAAGTTGGAGTGCAATTTTTCGGAAGAATAAATGTGAAATAAGTGGTAATGGGAAAAATGCTTTTATTTCGACGGAAATGAAAATGAAAAAGCGATGAATGACTTTTACTTATTGTGTGATCTTGCACTTTGACACTCTTTCCGTGGCGCAGCAACGTGTAATTGAACTTTTCGTTGGTTAAAGGTCATTTCATTCTTAACATACCAAACGTCATTTTATAATCGGGAGGCGCGGCGATATTTATTTCTTCCTGTTAGTGATATTCAAACAGATACGACCTCTCTCGTCATAATTATAATGGTAATCATTCAATGATCGTAAAAATGTTTCACCGCGCCTCGTTAAGCAAACACTTTGCGGGATTCTTTTTTGGCACTTTTTAAAATGTACGCGCGGTCCCTTTTATTCTTTTTTTGCCGCTGGTAATTTCGAGCGCGCTTGTTAATAATGCCGGTACTGATATTGCGCTTGACACCCCTAAAAAAAGAGATTAAAGGAGAGGACTGACGGCTGATAATGAGGGTCAATCGAGAGGCAGTTTCCGAACAGTCGTGAAAGGCCGTTTACACCGTGGTGCAAGACGTTTACTGGCTGCGCGAAACTAGCGAAGAGACTACGTCGTACGGTTAATTGCTCTTTCGCACGCGCGAACGCGTTTACATGCGCCGCTTGCGTAAAGTTTCGTGAGTGGCATTCCTCGTTTTGTACTGACGTCCTTAATTGCGTGTAGATTGTCATTCGGTGAACAAAATGAACGAGGCTTGGAAAAAGTGAACAAAGAGCGAAGAACGAAGATTGGTTGTTTTCAATTTTCGAGCGAGCAAACGTTCGCCGCGTTATTTTACCTTTATCTTCAGCCGGGGAACAATTTATCGCGGATACGGGAATAAGAAACGATAATTTGTGTAGAAAGTTTTTTTTCTAATTAAATATGCAGCTTGCTGGTTGTCTAGCATGATTCGCGTTATGCAATTCGTCCTTGGAACCAAGAATAGCGTAGTGGTCTAAACATTTGTCATTTAAATCATAGCGTTTCGAGTTCGTATTTCGTCCGCGATAAATTTGCTGCATTAGTATCCAGGTGTTGGCTTTGAGCTTCGTCTGATTTTATCTAGAAGTTATGGGGATAAGAGCATTACGTCAAAATTTGTGGAATAATTGCGGAGAGAATTGTAAGCGCGAGCAGCGAAAATTGCGGTAGTCCAGGGTTAATCGACGTGTAGTTTTTGGAATTCAACACGTCTCTGTTTTTATGGAAATCACGTTATTTAAGGCGCGTTATTACGGACGTCAGTTGGGAATTACTTATCGACATTTCATCTTGACAGAAGTTATTCGGATTTTTTCGAGGGATCATTGGTTTTTTTCATTAGGGAGCGAGGTTACGAGATTAAAATCGAAAATCCTTCTCGTGGTGCTCGTTTTATGAGCTTGAAATAAAAACATTTTGAGCGTACATTCGTTAATTCCGGTAATAAAAGATAATTTAATGAGATGACTAAACGCGAAACATTTTTTTCGCTGGAATCTATGTTGATTCTGGGTTTTTCTCGCCAAGATTTCGGACGCGATAGCTAGGAACTGACACAGAAACTTACCAGCGTTTATCTTTTTTCCACTGCGAGTGGGTTTGGAACTCTCGGCTCCCGGTGAACAAAGCTCTCGATCGCTGAAATTTCCTCATAAAATTTCCCGAAAGCGTCACTGGTTGTCATAAACGGTCTTTCGGAGTTATGCAAGAAGAAAAATATTATTTTTAAACTGTCCGCGGACAGCGGTAGGATAAAATTTAATTCCCGCGTCAAGTTCTAAACAAGATTTATTTTCTCCGCGACGTTTATTGCCATCGAACGTTCTCGTACGAAATGCTACACTGGACGGAGAAATGAGCAATTCGGTTGTTGAAGAAAAGCAAATGAAAAAAGTAAAATGCCAGATTTTTTCTTCTCAAATTGCCGGCTTTGCTCAGTTTTGCACTATCGTGAATTCCCCATTATTATTTACAGTTTCCGACGTTTTCTCCCAACATAAATCAAAAATGCATTAAATCGTAAAATGCAGAAACGCGAAAAAACCATTTTTGTTGAGAAAGTTGTTTGGAAATTGAGCCATTACGATCAAAAACAATGGTTCAATAAAAATAGAGATTCGCGCAGGTAAAATTTGCAATTCAGGGAACCGTGAAAGAATGCTAAAATTCAAGGTAGTCACTAACGGTCTATTGCGAAACATCAAATGCCGCGATCTATTGTCCTGCGCGGCTGAAATCGAGCGCGACTCGTCGCGTTTTCGTAAACCCGCGTTTTCGCCCGTAATTCGACGACTGGTCATTGCGTCCACGGTACCTTGCTATTCAAAGATGGAAAGAAACCGCCTTGCGGGGGATCGAAACCTACAGTGGAGACTCACTTTGGCGATATAGTGGGGAATCGAAGGGGTGGGGGATGGGGGTCCCCAGGAACACGCGCATTGTTGTGTGTCAGGCCCCGATAGTTATGGGCTTCTGGCAACCTTGTCCCAGTGCCATGCACGTTCATCTGCTGCTCGGCTTGCCTCTTTGCGGCGCAATGCGCAAAAATGAGCCCGCCCACGCGCGCATTATCGCCTGCGCTCGCGCCTTTTAATCACTTACCGAGACCGCGTGATAAGGGCACTCGCCGCGACCCGCTTCGGAGGGTTGAAGCGGCTCTTCGGGAAATCATTTTTTGGAGAGACTATAACGACGGAAAAAATTATTTTAATTAGTATCTTCGATCATTGATCTTTTTCGAGTGTATTCCTCGAAAGTATAATCTTTTAGGCAGCGTATATTGATGATTAGATGCAATCGAGCATGATGAGACCTGATACATTTTTTTTCGGGCGATGCAAATGGATCCGCTTGAAAGTTTTTATTGGTAAATGAAAAAAAGTACTACCTGAAGACTGAACACGATCCGGTTCGAGCATTACTTGCCATTACATGTTTTTTTATGTGGAGCTTGGGAAATGGTGAGCGAGTTTAAATACCAATGATCCGTATGAATGCATGACCACAAGCAAGGGATTCGAATCTATAAAACTGGGTCTAAATTATACCGAAGGAACGAAATGTTCCTATAATTGGACTACAAAAGAAGAGAATGGCTGATCGCTGAGATTGATTCGGATTTCTTTTTTTTATCCAGTTTACTGCGAGCATTTATATCTTTATTCTTTCTATGTTTCGAATTTGATTTTTATACAAACGTTTATTTCGAAATTTTAATCACGGGTGTCATCGCGAGTGGTGGAGAAATGTTCGATGGCAATAAATCTTGGAAATTTTCAACAATGAGCGAGTTTCGTGGCTGATAAAAAAAATTGATTACCGCCTGGTCGCGCAGTGACTGCAATTTTTGGAGCATCGATATAAATGACTACCACTTTCGTGCTTTTTGCAATCGCTTTTTAAATCTTGCTTCTTTATTGTGCTGTCATCGATAAAAGTGCGTATAATAGACGTCCTGTAACCGCAAAAAGGAGTCGAGGGATCGATTTTGCGAACGCAAGGAAATGCGAGTAACCCCTTTTTTTGTGATTTCTCCTTGACTTCCATTCTCAATCTGGGATACCTTCTCCACCAATGAACCGTGACGGATATCATGGAGTTTATCGCACGGCCAATCTGTTTCGGAATAATCGATCGCTCTGAAAAATCTTCAGTGGCATTAGGTAATGCTGACGTTCCGGGCAGATTGATCTTTCATATACCACATTTCGATGTGTTATGAGAGCTTATGAAAAAGGGACAGCTGAATATAAATGCCTGTAAATTGAATACAAAAGGATCATGGTTTTATACCTGGTTCTGATTTTATCTATGGGAAAACGTATTGCGCATGCAAGTTCGGACTACTTTTCGAATCTGATATCACGTGGCAGAAATATCCTTTAAGGGAATCTCCGAGGTAAAGGTAAAAAACGTTTTCTCATCGATTACGAGCGTTTCGAATGCACCTTTAATTTGTATCGGCAATCGGAATGAAAATCTTTTTTTTGGAACTATTTTTGGAATTTCTCGTGTTAAAATTTATGATAATGGCTTAATCTGGCTGTTTCAATTTTTTCTTAGTCATTGAAATATTCGCCTGGACCAAACGGTGTCTTGCAAATTGCATACAAAAATTTATTGCATCGATATGTTCTCCGTAATTTATGATAACATTTGTCACGAAAGTTTATGCGTTATTGAATTTGTCAATGTTTTTATCGCAGTAGAAAAAACTGTTCATCGCTTTCCGAGGTTTGTTTCCCATAAATTCTCGTAAAAGCGTAAAAAATAACTCGGATATTTCAGTCCCCGAAGATTCTGGAACATTGCGATGAAGTTATGGTATCGATAATTTTCGCCCTTCGTTATTCCGTAGCATAAATAAAACAACAGTGTTTTCTTCCTTGTAAAACTAATGTCGACATCGTCGGACACGGTGTACGACGTTGACCGGTATTTAGATTGGACGTTGCACAATCTTTCGAGCGATGAACGACTGTCGCAGATAAAGAGTATGCTAAAGTGGAGAACGACGATTCACCGCTGACATTGGACTTACATTTTCCGTATGCGCGTCGCGTCTCGCAAGAACCGATAGAGCGATTCTGTCCGTCACGCGTGCCTCGTTCGTAATTTCGTGCCCGAGACCACGCACATTTTTTCGACTATCCATTGATTACGAAATGCAGGAATATCGCAGATATTCTCTGAGGTCAATCATCGCGTGCTCGAGTCCACATTTCGAACGTTTGCCACATTACGAACGCGAACTCGGATGAAAAATGTGACACCCGGCGCCAGCGTTCGCTCCTCTGTTCGTCGTGCGTGCCGATGAGTCAACCGGTTACCAAAAATACGTGTCCTTTACTCCGACGCCTCTGTCATAACTGTGCAGGACTCGCTCGATCGTTCCTTTTTTTTTGCCCTTTCTATTTTGGTTTTGATTATTGTTTGATTCGATACAAATTCTTGAGCCTCGTAAGAGGAATTCCGAATCCTAATCAATCGTCGAGTACATCAGGACATCGACGTCTCAGCTTTGTCACACGCGAATTAGCCTTGTAACATATTTGCAAATAACCCAATAAATCTCGATATCTGCTCATCCTTCGGAGTCCTTGACACCGGTGTTGTGTCACAGCTTGTTCTTGTGTTACATGCGAGAAACATTCCCTTGCTTTGCGGAGAACATTGGCATTTTTGAGTCTATCGGGCCAGGATCATAACTCGGTTCATTATCGTAGCAAGGAGGCGATCATGTCCAAAGAACAAGTGACGGAAAATAAGGACATGATTAATTGGCAATTATTGATATTCCGGCAGCTCGCTCGTCCGGAGATTTATTGGCTGAAGCGGCAATAGTCGTGGTCGCTTTTTGAATTCTTTGCCTTTTAAGGAGGCTGAATGGTTCTAGACGGAGGCGTATAGAGCGCATCGGAAATGCCGGTTCACGTGTTGCGTGAATTCGTGTCGTTTTGTCATCACTTTGAAACTTTCTTGGACGTTTATTGCTGCATTGAAAGACGCTTTTGCGATGTGTCTTTCGAGCGGAGAAACTTCTCGCGGGTTTGAGTGATGGGGAAAATGAAACTTGATTCGCTTTTACGATGTCCAAAGACATCAATTATTCAAGCTTCTGTGGGTATCTTGGAGATTAGTTTAATGAAATGTTGATTGAGGTATGAACTTTTGAGACTGGTTGAGGTAAACGCAACTTTACGAGTCGAAAGTTTTTTTGGCTTTAAGATTCCAGTTGTGATGTTGGTTTTATTTGAAATCGTCCGCTAAATTTTTCCACATGAAGACGGTTTTTGAAATGTAGTTTTATTTATTTAAGAAGTCAACGGGCTACTATGGCCCAAATACAATAAGTATGGGTACAAAAATGATCAATAGGAACGCGTGTCAAACACTGCGACGTACAGGTGGTGCACACGTTGAAAATTTTGATAGTTCAGTCAAAAGGTAAACACAATCAAGACAGGAATACTTAACAATGCATTATTAGAAAAACTATGAGCTGCGTAGTGTGCAACGTCGAAAATTTCGATATTACAGTCAACAGCCATAACAGTAGGGTAATGGTATAAAGGTTAGGACGTCATAAAAGTTAGGACAGCCCTGTTTTTCGATGTTGCAGCGTTGGCAACTGCATCTCATGTACTGTCAAATTAATTTGGCATCCCAAATCAGTTTTTAATGACATTGTGAAGTGAATGCACGCATTAGTCTGAGCTGCGCAGCATACTAGCCTTAAAATCGGCCAAAAAAATTATTTTCAATCATAAATCCAAGTTTAAAAACATCACTTAACGATCAAATTTCAAGGTGAGTAAATTTTTACAGATTATTTGTGACCTAAATTTTCCGAAAAATATAACTTCGGACCGCATTGTAAAGTGAATTTTATTTTGTGTTGACATTTCAAATTTTTGGTGTTCATAAAGGTTAGGACATCGAAGGCATAAAGGTTAGGACACATGACTTTTCACCACAAACATGCATTATTGACATTGTCATCATTGTAAACTCGCGTATAAATTATTTTTCATTGTTTCTATTTGATTTTTCGGTAAATGTTTAGAATGAGCAGTTTTGTCGAAAATAGCAGAAAATTCTTTTTTTTTTTCTGAAGATTAGTAAAATTGTACTAAACACGTAAAGACTTTTTTATTTGTCGAAGAATTATTAAACACGTGAGCTATGCATCAATTTTGCACGCTTAATGCTTTAATAACTTTCCGAAATTCTAGCGATAATTAGTATGAATTTTTGTGGGAATCAAGTTTCGATTAGTTAGCGGGACTTAGAATTTCTCACTTATGCGATAAATCGAATTTATCATGATTGAAAGTAAATTAATTACAAATTCACCTTGCTCGCCAATCGGTCAAGGCGAATTTATTTTCACGAGATTCTATACCCTCGTATCCAAATAAAAGATATGTTTTCGGGGCTATCCTGGAACAAGTCATTGTTATCTTGGGACACTTGCTGACAGCCTTGCGACCCAAGAAAGAATTCGACTGTCTTGGCGACAAAGACATCATCATCGGTTTTCTCCTCGCCTCCGTTCAAAATGGAAATACTCATTTCACAAATTTCTTTTAATTACGTGCCGCGCTGCGCCGCGCCCCGCCACGCCAACCAGCAATGAATGCGCCTTTAGTTTAAAAACGAAGAAAAATTCAGTACTTTACCAAGGTACAGACCGTCCCTTAAAAAATTGTATACATTTATCAACTTGGAAAACGTGTTTCTTAAAGTGAATCCGAGAACATTCCATGCCATGAGAATTACACATAATAATGAGAATTACACATTCATTGTTATCAACGCCGGCAGTGAACGATGCCCTTTCTTTGAATGCGAAAACCTTTGTATTTGGCATATTAGTACAGTAAATTTGTATTTTTTGGTGGAAAAAATTGTGTAAGTAAATTTTCCTTCATGAATCGTTGGCAGGTCATGTAAAAAGTTTAAAACCAAGTTTTTGAATACCCCACCCTTGAGCGTTTTTGGTAAACTCAAAAAGTTTTTGACGTAAATGGAAAAGTTGTAGAGATCAAAAAGTACTACAAAATTTATAGATATTTTCATTTTCTAAGATGCACCGTTTCGGAGATATAGCGCGCTAAATCTGTCGAGTTGCTATATCTGTAAATCTGTTAATCTGTTCGCCGATGAAATTCGTAAGAAAGATGTGTAAACCAAGCTGTTTTTTTCTATTTATCGTTAACGGGACTTAGAATTAGCTGAAAATAAATAAGTCCCCCCCCCCTTCACCCCCCTGGCAATGGTTTTTGGTGTTTTAAAATTTTTTTGGACTTGCTTTCTCGCGAAAACGGTGCGTCGTAAATAAAAAGTTTATCAAAAAAAGATTTCCATAATAACAATACCTACGGGCGCCAATGTCGCCTAAAATCCATTTTTCTCATTTTTCGACGCCGAATAATTTTTTTATCCAGCATGCATGATGACGTCTGAACTGTAAAAATCAGTACGAAATTCATGCAAATTTTATTTTCACATGAGCACAGCCTCGGAGTTATAGCGCGCGTACTTCTTAATATGCAGTATAATACTTGAAGTGAAAATAAAAATGAATAAATTCGAGTAATAGATATAAAAGTATTTGAAAATTTTTGATACGGAAATGTAAATGGACATATTTCATGATACGACGTGAAACTATTTAAAAATAATTCTGACTATTCTTCCATATTCTTCAATACAGTATTAGTTACACACTTACCTGCAATGAATAATTTCTCGTTTCAGTGTTGTGGATCCATGAACTCTCTAAATTCCTTGGAGTGAATTAATCACTCCAAGCGTGGAGTGACTGGTCCAACCACTCTGCTTGGAGTGGATTTTCACTCTAATGGATTGGGAATCTTCACTTCAATCGAAAAAGTGAAAAGTTTCACTCCAATTTTGAGTGAATTCATCACTCCTAGCTGGGGTTGAAAATTTACTCTATTAGAGTGAATCTTCTACTCCTGATGGAGTGAATAAGCCAATTCTATTGGAGTAAATTCTCCACCCCTGTTTAGAGTGAATATTCCACTCCTATTGGAGTGGATCATTCAGTTCTATTGGAGCGAATTATCCACTCTAGTTTAGGGTGAATTTTCCGCTTATATTGCAGTCGAATCTTGGTCAGAAGCAGTGAGTCTGCTAGTGTAATGGCGTGCGTTCTAAGCTAATAAGCGTACCTACTCTTTAAATTTCTTG